>JBAKBP010002435.1:0-176922 GCA_037953745.1 Lithodes maja
CTACCCTCCCCCTAACCCCCCCCCCCCCCCCTACCACCCTAACTCCCCCCCCCTACCCCCCCTCCCCTCCCCTCCCTACCCTCCCCCTAACCCCCCCCTCCTACCACCCTAACCCATTTGGGTGTCTATCTATTATCATATATATGTTTTTAGTTTCCTCCCTTGACTTCCATCAAACTTAAAACACACATCCATTAGATCTTCTTTCTAGATAAATGTGTACATTATTCGGTAGAAAAATGTCCCGGCCGAAGGCCGATTCTTCCAAATTACAGGCTCACTATCGTTCGCCAGGACAAAATCGACACCTAAATAGCACGAAAGGTCTTAATGTTGAAAAAAAAATGGAGCGAGGGGTCTTAAAATCGACAAAGTAATGGGGCAAACATCTTAAAATCTGAAAATTAATTGGGCTAAACATGAGGGAGAACGGGGTCTAGAAAGCGACCCATGTCCCCTTAATGGGAGGGAGATGGGTCGTTTTTTCTGGTCCCCCTTCTCCCTCATGTTTAGCCCCATTAGTTTAGATATTTTAAGACGTTCGCCCCATTAGTTTGTCGATTTTAAGTCCTTTCGTCCCATTTCTTTATCAAGACCTTTCGTGCCATTTAGATGATTATTTCCTGGCGAGCGATAGGGAGCTTGTAATATTCAGAGGAACCGGCCTTTGGTCGGGACATTTTTCTATTGAAAAATGAACAAATTTATTTTGAAGGTTGGGTCTAATGGGTGTTTTTTAAGCTTGATATAGGCCTAGCGAGGACACTAGAAAATGCTATAGAAAGATGAATAAATAAAAGCGTCCATTCCCCCTTAACCCCTTCAGTACCGGTGCCCTCCTCTAAACTTTATTATGGCTACTATTAGACGATTTGATTGACTTCCAGGCTTCTCACTATCTCACCTAACCCTTTTAACTACCACAGATCCTTCCTAAGCTACATACTATCGTCTGCATATCGTCTGCATATCGTCTGCATATCGTCTGCATATAGCTATCATAATATAACACGTCGCTCATACTCAAAGGGTTATATTAAGGGGAGGTTTTTAGTTGATTCCCTAGACTTCCATCAAGCTTAAAATTACTCCCCCTAGACCTCCTTTCAAGATAAATTTGTACATTTTTCGGTAGACAAATGTCCCGGCCGAAGGCCGGTTCCCCTTAAATTACAGGCTCGCTATCGCTCGCCAGGAAAATATCGACACCTAAATGGCACGAATGGTCTTAAAATTGACAGAAATGGTGTGAGGGTTCTTAAAATCGCCAAACTAATGGGGCAAACGTCTTTAAATATCAAAAGCAATGGGGCTAAACATGAGGGAGAAAGGGGTCAAGAAAAAAATCCTCCCGGTGGAAATCTCCCCTTAACCCCTTGAAGCTCTGACGCGTTTTATCAGTTTATTTTGGCTATCATTAAACGATTTTGTGCAGCTTAGGAAGGATCTGTGGGTATTATAAGGGTAAATACTATCTCAATCAACCCTCTGACTTCCATATACCGTTCCTAATCTGAATAAAATCGTCTAATATTTACCAGAAAACAGAAAAGAAATGCGTATTGGAGCTTGAAAGGGTTAAACCCCTGGTATCTTGTTACCTTAAGGGGTGATAGGGCGTTTTTATGGTCCCCATTCTTCCTCATGCTTATCGCCATTAGTTTTGATATTTTAAGACGTTTGCCCCATTAATTTGTCGATTTTAAGACCTTTCGCCCCATTTCTTTGTCGATTTTAAGACCTTTCGCCCCATTTCTTTGTCAATATTAAGACCTTTCGTGGCCATTAGATGTCAACTTTTTTCCTGACATGCGATTGCGAGCCTGTAGTTTTGGAGGAACCGGCCTTCGGCCATGAAATTTTTCTACCGAAAAATGTACAAATTATAATCTCGAAAGGGGATCTAAAGGATTTTCTTTTTAAGTTTGATGGAGGTCTAGGGAGGAAACTATAAAATAAATTAATATATATAAATAAATAAGACAATAAGTGAGGCAGCGAACATACATACGAAACTACGATTCCCTAAAGCCGGAGTCACACGAGCCGTTTTTCGAGCAATTTGTACGGGCAATTATGATTTGGAAGCTTAAAAAATTACACTTGATCAGAATTCAGCCATCTAACATAGTCTACCTTCAGTCTAGTTACCGATACCAGTGCGAAAATGTCCCGAAATTACACGAGAAAAACTTGCTCATGGAAATTTGACGGAAAAAGCGCTCGTGTGACAGCGGCTTAAGGACAAACCCATTTCGGATATTAATAAATAGGCCCAAACAAATATTCACTACCCCCTTACGGCAGCACATATGAGCCTTATTATCGCCGCCGTTGTGTTATTTCTACCTCATTGGTTACGGGGTGTAGTAATGTGGCGTTACTTGCGGCGCCTTAAGTTAACCCTCTCCGGCGGGTGCCCATGAAATAGGGGAGCTATCCCCCCGCCAAAGGCGGCTTTCTAGGGCCTTTCCTAGCTGATGCTGAGAGGAATGGGTTCTAGTCATGTGGTGATGGGCTGGTCTATCAGAGTGAGAACTGAGCGATCTCTGCCATACCCATAGCTTACTCTGACTGTTCCTTTTACTTATATATTTTCTAGATCTCAAGTGACGGCGTCTCTTCCGTGGATTGACCTCCCAATCTACCAAGATTGGAAGCCAAAGCGTCACATTTTTCCCTTGCCCCTCAACTTTCTCTTCATAATTGCTGAGGGGCACAGGGCCCTGGGTGCCACACCCAGGTTTCCTGGGCGCCACACCCAGGTTTCCTGGGCGCCACACCCAGGTTTCCTGGGCGCCACACCCAGGTTTCCTGGGCGTTTCTGCACCCTCCTCAGCTCCCCGCCATGGAGTGGCTTCGGTCACCCAGGCTTTATTGTGGTCGGCAGGGAGGGTTCCGTGGGGGCGCTCAGTTATGGCCTTGGAATTGCTCGGGGCCTTGGGGCTGTTCGGCCAGGCAGCTTGGGGAACAGCAACAACAACAACCCTCTCCGACATATGACGCGATTTTGAGCCTATTGGGGATACTTTAAAGCCTTTGTTACCATCAGGGGGATTTAGAAACCTTTAGTTTAGTTACTTCAAACTCTGCAGTTGTCTTTGAGTTAGCTGTGGGCAGAAAACTAATTTTGGAAAGGTAATTATAAGAGTGAGAGAACTCTATTTCTTTTTGCTAATCTGGCAACCTCTGCGTCATAAATGCGTGAAAGAGTTAAAACGACCACACTCCTTAAGCCGGTATCACACGAGAGCTTTTATAGTCAACATTCGATGATCAACATTTGCCTGGCAACATATATGGAATATTTTGCACTGGTATCGGAAACTAGACTGATGGTAGATGAATTTAGGCAACCGAAATATTATATATGTTGACCACATAAGCTGCCAGACCAGTGTTGAGGATAAAGGTTGAGTGAAAAAGCGCTCGTGTGATACCGGCTTTACGGGGGGTGACCTGCTTTTTGTTATTTCTGTCCTTTTCTCTCTTTCTCTTGCTTGTATCCATTCGCCCCATTCAGCCAACTATTTTAAGACGTTTATCCCCATCTAGGTGTCGATTTCTTCCTGGCGAGCGATAGCGAGCCAGCATTATATGAAGAAATCCGGCTTCGCCGGAGAAATTTTTCTATCGAAAAATGTACAAATTTAGCCTGCTGTCAAACAAAACTAAAAAATATGCTGGCTCGCTACCGCTCACCAGTAAAAAAATGACACCTGGATGGTGATACACGTCTTAAAACAGTAGGCTGAATGGGGCCGAATGGATACAAGCCAGAGAAAGAGAGCAAAGGACAGAAGTAACAAAAAGCAGGTCACCCCCCCCTTAAAGATATACCCGAGCTTGATATGCCAGCGATCAACAACATGACTTCTATGAGCGACTGTACACCAACCCTTTTTTGATCGATCGTTTGCATGTATGTAATATTTGATTAGTTGCCTCCCTAGACCTCAATCAAACTTAACCCTTTCAAGCTCCAGACGCATTTATTGGTTTGGTTTCTGGCTAAAATTAGACGTTTTTAGGCAGATTAGGAAGGGTATATGGAAGTCAGAGGGTTGATTGAGATAGCCTTTTCCCTTTTAATACCCACAGATCCTTCCTAAACTGCATAAAACCGTCTAATGACAGCCAGAATAAACTGCTAAAACGCGTCAGAGCTTCAAAGGGTTAAGGGGAGATATCCACTTGAGGGATTTTTTTCTTGACTCCTTTCTCCCTCATGTTTAGCCCCATTGCTTTTCTAATTTTAAGACGTTCGCCCCATTATTTTGACGATTTTAAGAACTTTCGACCCATTTCTGTCAATTTTAAGACCTTTCGTGCCATTTAGGTGTTAATTTTATCCTGGCGAGCGATAGCGAGCCTGTTATTTAAGAGGAACCGGCTTTCAGCCGGGACATTTTTCTACCGAAAAATGTACAAATATATCTTGAAAGGGGCTCAAGGGGGTGTATTCTTAATCTTGATGGATATCTAGAGACCAAACTAAAAACCTCCCCTTAAAATAAAAACCCCAGGTTCCCCCTTCAAGATATATTTGTACATGTCCCGGCCGGTTTCCCTTAAATTACAGGCTCGCTATCGCTCGCCAGGAAAAAATCGACACCTAAATGGCACGAATGGTCTTAAAATTGACAGAAATGGGGCGAGGGTTCTTAAAATCGCCAAACTAATGGGGCAAGCGTCTTTAAATCTCACAAGCAAGGGGGCTAAACATGAGGGAGAAAGAGGTTCAGAAAAAAATCCTCCAGGTGGAAATCTCCCTTTAAGAAATGCTCTGTGGTAGTAAAAAGGGTTAAGAGAGATACTTCGAACCTGTTAATTGCTGGAGGCCCTTTTGATATACGGCACAACGAATGTCTAACAGGTGTCAGAATATAGTTAATCACCGGTAGAGAACGGGTTAATTAACATTATATTCTGGCAACGATTTGACGATTCCATTCATACTTAGAAGGATGTGTGGCAGCTAAAAGGATTAATTAACCCTTTCAAGCTCCAATACGCGTTTCTGTTCTGTTTCTGGCTACTATTAGACAATTTTATTAAGATTAGTAAAGGTATATGGAAGTCAAAGGGTTGATTGAGATAGTATTTACCCTTTTAATACCCACAGATACTTCCTAAGCTGCACAAAATCGTCTAATGATAGCGAAAATAAACTGCTAAAACGCGTCAGAGCTTCAAAGGGTTAACGGGAGATTTCCACCTGGAGGATTTTTTTCTGAACCTCTTCCTCCCTTATGTTTAGCCCCATTGCTTGTGAAGTTTTAAGACGTTCGCCCCATTAGTTTGGCGATTTTAGGAACCCTCGCCCCATTTCTGTCAATTTTAGGACCATTCGTGCCATTTAGGTGTCGAATTTTTCCTGGCGAGCGTAGCGAGCCTGTAATTTAAGGGGCACCGTCCTTAGGCCGGGACATTTTTCTCCCGAAAAATGTACACATTTATCTTGAAAGGGGATCAAGGGGGAGTAATTTTAAGTTTGATGGCAGTCTAGGGAATCAACTAAAAACCTCCCCTTACGATGGTTTGTAGTCTTATAACGGTTAGAGGTCCTTCCTAAACTAAATAAAATCTTGTAATAGTTGCCAGAGTATAATTAAAAAGACGTCACCGGTACAGAAGGGGTTAAGGGGAGATTTTCACGCCAGAGGTATTTTTTCTGGACCCCCTAGTTCTCCCACATGTTTAGCCCCAATAATTTTGAGATTTTAAGATGTTCGCCCCATTACTTTGGCGATTATAAGATCTTTTTCCTATTGCTGTCAATTGTAAGACCTTTCGTGCCATTTAGGTGTCGTTTTTCTCCTAGCGAGCGATAGTGAGCCTGTAATTTGGGCCGAACGTCTCAAAATCTCCAAACTAATGAGGCTAAACATGAGGGTTAATCCCGTCGTCGTATCAACTACCACCAAGAGCTTGATGTCCACAAAGACCCTGAACGAGCAATTAACCTGGACCTGAAGCCCCCCCCCCCCCCCCCCCAACGAGTGACAGTTTCAGAAGGGGTTATGGGGTATTTTTTTCTTCTTCTCTCTGGCTCCCCTCTCCGTCATGTTTAACCCCATTAGTTTTAAGATTTTGAGACGTTCGGCCCAAATTACAGGCTCGCTATCGCTCGCCAGGACAAAAACGACACCTAAATAGCGCACGAACGAGCAACCTGAACCTGGCCCCCCCCCCCCCCACCCCCCCCCCAACGAGGGACAGTTTCAGGTGAAGCTTTCCAGGGACTCGGTTTGGATAACTCTGTGACCATAAGGAACACTCTATAGCCTTAATAAGGGGAGATTTCCACTTGAGGGACTTTTTTCTTGACCCCTTTCTCCCTCATGTCTAGCCCCATTGCTTTTGATATTTTAAGACGTTTGCCCCATTAGTTTGGTGATTTTTAAGAATTTCCGCCCCATTCTGTCCATTTTAAGACCTTTCGTGCCATTTAGGTGTCGATTTTATCCTGGCGAGCGATAGCGAGCCTGTAATTTAAGAGTAATCGGCCTTCGGCCGGGACATTTTTCTACCGAAAAATTTACAAATTTATCTTGAAAAGGGGTCAAGGGGTGAAATTTTAAGATTGCTGGAGGAGTAGGAAACAAACTAAAAACCTCCCCTTAACCCTTTCTGTACCGGTGACGTGTTTTGCCTTATATTCTGGCAACTATCAGACAATTGTATTGAGCTTAGGAAGGACGTCTACCCATTAAAAGGCTACAGACTATCTCCCTTAACCCTTTTCAATGCCACAGATCCTTCTCAAGCTGCACACAATCGTCTCAATATAGCTAGAAGGAAATTTAAAAGATGCTGGGGTACAGAAGGGGTTAAGGGGGGTGACCTGCTTCTTTGCTCTCCTTTTCCCTCTTTCCCTGGCTTGTATCCATTCGGCCCCATTCAGGCTACTGTTTTAAGACGTTTATCCCCATCCACGTGCCGATTTCTTCCTGGCGAGCGATGGCGAGCCAGCATTGTATGGAGAAATCTGGCTTCGCCAGAGTCATTTTTCTATCGAAAAATGTACAAATTTAGCCTGCTGTACAAAACATAAATATATATGATGGCTCGCTACCGCTTGCCAGAACAAAAATCGACACCTGGATGGGGATAAACGTCTTAAAACAGTAGGCTTAATGGGGTCGAAGAGAGAGCACAACAGACTACTCACCTGGGATGAGGACCAACTTCATTTTATAATTCCCGAGCAGGGGTGGCATAGTCAGTAGAGCGTTGGCTGCTGATCGTCGGCGGATCGAGCCCGCACTGTAAAAATGTTATTGGTTGTTGTTGTTGTTGTTGTTCCCCAAGCTGCCTGGCCGAACAGCCCCAAGGCCCCGAGCAATTCCAAGGCCATAACCGAGCACCCCCACAGAACCCTCCCTGCCGACCACAATAAAGCCTGGGTGACCGAAGCCACTCCATGGCGGGGAGCTGAGGAGGGTGCAGAAACGCCCGGGAAACCAATGCCCCACCCAGGGCCCTGTGCCCCTCAGCAATTATGAAGAGAAAGTTGAGGGGCAAGGGAAAAATGTGACGCATTGGCTTCCAATCTTGGTAGATTGGGAGGTCAATCCACGGAAAAGACGCCGTCACTTGAGATCTAGAAAATATATAAGTTAAAGGAACAGTCAGAGTAAGCTATGGGTATGGCAGAGATCGCTCAGTTCTCACTCTGATAGACCAGCCCATCACCACATGACTAGAACCCAATCCTCTCCGCATCAGCTAGGAAAGGCCCTAGAAATCCGCCTTTGGCGGGGGGGGATAGCTCCCCTATTTCAAACCCTTTCGGGGTCGGGCACCCGCCCAAATGTTATTGGTAGATGTCAAGCCCGGGCAACTTGACCTAGCGATTCGTGACAAACGCCTAATGTTCATGGCCAACTTGAGTACCTCCTCCACATAGTCGCAGCACATCGTCAACTGAAAAATATAGAATCAATCTTTAAAGGGGATCTTTTAGGATATTTGTATAAGCTTGGTGGAGGCCTAGGGAGGAAACTATATAAATTTTATATATATATAAATATTAGAGGTTGGTGGGGTACATAAGAGTTGGGTCCTCGTCCCGTACCCTGGTAACACAGATAATTAAATGTCTTAACTAATATCATTGATTAATTCACTATATCTTTACTTATCTCTTATTGTACTTATTACATTTGTTGTCAAACTATTTTAAAATTATACAATCTTAATTATCTGTGGCTAAAACTCTTAGAACATGTTGAATATTATTGTTTTCATAATTTATATATACTTTTCAAAATCCATTTCCGGTCCACCTTTACTTATATGTATATGCCTAAATTGCCTATAAGGGTGACATTTCAAGGTCGTCCTGTTGTCATTATATTCTGACAACTATTAGATTATTATATTAAGTTGAAGAAGGACCTCTAACCATTATAAGGCTACAAACTATCTCAATGAATCCTTTTAGCTGCCACAGATCCTTCCAAAGCTGAGTGCAATCGTCTGCTAGTTGCCAGAATATAACGCAAAGGACGTCACCGGTACAGACTGGGTTAATTTGCATGATAAGCCGAAATGACCTCACAACTAACTCTTAGACGATACACAAATTTCTTTTCTGTTTTCTGGTAATTATTAGACGATTTTATTCAGATTAGGAAGGGTATATGGAAGTCAGAGGGTTGATTGAAATAATCTTTACCCTTATAATTCCCACAGATCCTTCCTAAACTGCATAAAATCGTTTAATGATAGCCAGAATATACGGTCAAAATGCGTCACAGTCTTCAAAGGGTTAACCGGGTGATCACTTGACAATGAGATATTTTCTGCTCTGTTTTTATGGCGTACACCCAATCATATACACTCGATGGGATAGTCGGGATTCGCCTGTTATCGCTGGTGACGTGTTCGCTGGAGTGCTATATAGGTGCTCCAAAAATAATGATCCATAGTGTGTAAATTTTTTGGTAGAAAATGTCCCGGCCGAAACTTTAAACAAAAAAAAAAAAAAAAAAAAAGAATCTCCCTCGACCCCCTCTCAAGATAAATATGTACATTTTTCGGTAGAAAAATGTCCCGGCCGAAGGCCGATTCCTTCTAAAATTAAAGGCTCGCTATCGCTCGCCATGAAAAAAATCGACACCTAAATGGCACGAAAGGTCTTAATATTGACAAAGAAATGGAGCAAAGGTTTCAAAATCGTCAAACTAACGTAACGACCGTCTTAAAACCTCCAAACTAATATGCTAAACACGAGGGAGAAGGGGGTCCAGAAAAAAGCGACTAACTATTGGATTCGCCTGTTATCGCTGGTGACGTGTTCGGTGGTGGAGGTGCTCTATATATAGGTGCTCCGATAATCATCATCATCATCGTTGTACAGGTTAATATCAATGAAGCGGTTCTTTTGAGCTGGATAAAGGTGCCGACTTTTTTTTAACGTTGGTCAATTATCAGCTCTTATTAAGGAGAGATATGGCGTTTTTCTAGACCCCCTTCTCCCTCATCTTTTAGTCCCATTATTTTGGCGATTTTATGAACTTTCGCCCCATTTCTGTCAATTTTAAGACCTTTCCTGCCATTTAGGTGTCGTTTTTTTCCTGGCGAGCGATAGCGAGCCTGTATTTTAAGAGGAACCGGCCTTCGGCCGGGAAATTTTTCTACCGAAAAATGTACAAATTTGTCTTGAAAGGGGGTCTAGGGGGCGTCTTTTTAAGCTTGATGGAGGTCTAGCGAGGAAACTCAAAAAATAATAAATAAATGAAAAATTCGACCAAAATGTGAAGGATCTGCCCGGGGAGATATCCACTTGAGGGATTTTAAGAACTTTCACCCCATATTAAGACCTTTCGTGCCATTCAGGTGTCAATTTTATCCTGGCGAGCGATAGCGAACCTGTAATTTAAGAGGAACCGGCCTTCGGCCGGGACCTTTTTCTACCGAAAAATGTACAAATTTATCTTGAAAGGGACTCAAGGGGGTGTAATTTTTAGCTTGATGGAGGTCTAGGGAACAAATTAAATACCTCCCCATAAAGCCAATAATGATCTTGGTGCATTGTCCAGCTTGCATTTTTATTCCATGTTTGCATCTCCCAAACAGAAGTATATGTATGTACTGTATATACTCAGGCACATACCCCATAGCTGGGGGTGGCCGACTCCAGACAGAACCCGAGCAGAAATAACAAAATAAAGATAGAACATTCACACACATTTAGGAGAATACCCAGAGACCTAGGACCATGATGGGTTCCCAGGTCCCAGATCTCCCGGAGAGGTTCCGATCACAGGAGGCAGACACACAGCGGAACAAAACTACTAAACTAAACTAAGCTCACATACTTCCAGTCAGGGCCCTTCCCATATAAACCAGCTCCACGGGCCAGGCGCCTGACGGACTATTATCTAATCCAACCCCCACTCCCTACCACCACGTTAATTATCACTCATCTATTTACGAACATTCTTCACTCATTCCTATTCATCACCGCTTCTCTTGGCTGTTCTTCAGTCATCGGTCTATATCTTCCAACGCTTTTTTCACACCCTCTCTCCATATCCTCCGAGGTCTTATTATTTATTATTATTATTATTATAATTATTATTATTATTATCATTATTATTATTATTATTGTTATTATTATTATTATTATTATTATTATTATTATCATTATTGTTATTATTATTATTATTATTATTATTATCATTATTATTATTATTATTGTTATTATTATTATTATTATTATTATTATTGTTATTATTATTATTATTATTATTATTATTATTATTATTATTATTGTTATTATTATTATTATTATTATTATTATTATTATTTCTTCCTCTCAATCCCCTTGTTTCTGACTCATATACTCTCGCTTTGTAAGCCTTTCATCTCCTATTCGTTCAACACGTCCATACCAGCACAGCACCCTTCTTTCCACTCTGGCCGATAAGGGTTCCTGTTGCCCCACTCTCCTACGTACCTCTTCATTCCTCAATCTATGTATCACTCCACACATAACCCATAAGGGGAGGCAGACCGTTTTTCTGGACCCCCTTCTCTCTAATGTTTAGCCCCACTAGTTTTTAATTTATAAGACGTTCGCCGAACGTCCATTAGTTTGGTGATTTTAACACCTTTCGCCCCATTTCGTTGTCAATTTTAAGACCTTTCGTGCCATTTAGATGTTGATTATTTCCTGGCGAGCGATAGCGAGCCTGCAATTTTAAGAGGAACCGGCCTTCGGCCGGGAAATGTTTCTACCGAAAATTTACAAATTTATCTTGAAGGGGGTCCAGGGGGTGTTTTTCTAAGCTTGATGGAGGTCTAGGGAGGAAACTAAAAAAAATATATGAATAAATTAATTGATAGACCAAACAAACGGCCCGTCTCCCCTTAAGCAGCTCATCTCCATCACTTCCAACCTTCTGTTCTCTTGTACAGAAGGGAACATCAAAATAAAAAGAAAGGAACCTATAAATAACATAGAAGAGGAGGAAGAAGAAGAAGGAGACTAAGATGCGAAGGTCTTTTATTGATCTTATTAGCTATAGTCCGTTCATGCTAGGTTGGACAGAGAGAGATCGTAAACTCTAACCTCTAGTAACTTAAAAAGGGCTAGAACAAATGGGCTGTCAATTACCACACCTTATTCCCTAGCCAAGTCTTCCCATTTTTTGGTAGTAAAACATTAGCTCGATTAGCATAAAGTCCTTTTTGAGTTACAGAGGTTAGAGGTTACGATTTCTGGCCAACCTAGAAGGAACGGACTATAGTATTATTTGATTGTAGCAAATCTAACAAAAGAACAGGTGAAGAAGATGGAGACACAGAAAGAGAAGACGAAGGTAGGAGAGAAGAGAGGAGAATAAGAAGACGAAAAAGGTGAATCAGCGGAAGGAGAGAGAGAGAAGAATGTTGTCTTAGGTTTGATCTTAAACAAGTTAAAAGCCCCCCATTAAACAGCCTTGATGACCGGGTTAGCCGATCAAGATGATAATACGGGGTTGATCAAACGGTTGGTACTTCTGTATATCTCGTGTGTTGGCATCCCTGGTGGCGGGGGGGGGGGGAGGGGGGAGAAAGGGGGGGGGGTGAGGAGTGGGGGTAATTGGTAGAGGGTCAAGAGAAGGGGGAAGAGATGGGATGTGATTGACTTTATCGCCCTGAAATTACTGTCCAAACAATGATTGGTAGATGTCTTATAGAACTTATTTCCTCATGTCGATTGAATTCTGTATTGAAAAGACACGGCAGATTAAGGGGGCATGGGCCGGTTTTCTGGACCACTTTCTCCCTCATGTTTAGACCCATTAGTTTTCAGATGATAAGATGTTTGCCTCAGTAGGTAGTCGATTGTAAGACCTTTCGCCCCATTTCTTCGTCAATATTTAGACCTTTCGTGCTATTTAGGTGTTGATTTTTTCCCTGGCGAACGATAGTGAGCCTGTAATGTTGGAAGAACCGGCCTTCGGCCGGGAAATTTTTATACCGAAAAATGTACAAATTAATCTAGAAGGGGGATCTAATGGATGTTTTTTTTTAATTTGATGGAGGTCTAGGGAGGAAACTAGAAAAATAATGAATACATGCAAAAATCGCCCAAAAGGTGAACCATCCCCCCTTAAAAGTGAACCATCCCCCCCCCTTAAAAGTGAACCATCCCCCCTTAAAAGTGAATAATCCCCCCTTAAAAGTGAACCATCCCCCTTAAAAGTGAACCATCCCCCCTTAAAAGTGAACCATCCCCCCTTAAAAGTGAACCATCCCCCCTTAAAAGTGAACTATCCCCCTTAAAAGTGAACCATCCCCCCTTAAAAGTGAACTATCCCCCCTTAAAAGTGAACCATCCCCCCTTAAAAGTGAACTATCCCCCCTTAAAAGTGAACCATCCCCCCTTAAAAGTGAACCATCCCCTCTTAAAAGTGAACCATCCCCCCTTAAAAGTGAACTATCCCCCCTTAAAAGTGAACCATCCCCCCTTAAAAGTGAACCATCCCCTCTTAAAAGTGAACCATCCCCTCTTAAAAGTGAACCATCCCCTCTTAAAAGTGAACCATCCCCTCTTAAAAGTGAACCATTCCCTCTTAAAAGTGAACCATCCCCTCTTAAAAGTGAACCATCCCCTCTTAAAAGTGAACCATCCCCTCTTAAAAGTGAACCATCCCCTCTTAAAAGTGAACCATCCCCTCTTAAAAGTGAACCATCCCCCCTTAAAAGTGAACCATCCCCTCTTAAAAGTGAACCATCCCCTCTTAAAAGTGAACCATCCCCTCTTAAAAGTGAACCATCCCCTCTTAAAAGTGAACCATCCCCCCTTAAAAGTGAACCATCCCCCCTTAAAAGTGAACCATCCCCCCTTAAAAGTGAACCATCCCCCCTTAAATTCAGTTTGATCTCTCTTTAGGTAGAGATAAATGGCACACTGTGATCCATGGGCTATGATCGAAATATGGGCATTGTGGCATTTCTAAAAGGGGCATTTTCCTATTCGGGGCTGGAATAACACGTACAATTTACTTTCATATTGTATTAACCCTTTGAAGCTCTGACGCGTTTTAGCAGTTTATTCTGGCTATCATTAGACGATTTTATGCAGCTTAGGAAGGATCTGTGGGTATTAAAAAAAGTAAAGACTATCTCAATCAACCCTCTGACTTCCATATGCCCTTCCTAATCTGAATAAAATCGTCTAATATTAACCAGAAAACAGAAAAGAAACGCGTATTGGAGCTTGAAAGGGTTAATGGGAGGTTTTTAGTGTGTTTTCTAGACTTCCATCCAACTTGAAATTACACCCCCTTGACCCCCTTTCAAGATAAATTTGTACATTTTTCGGTAGAAAAATGTCCCGGCCAAAGGCCGGTTCCTCTTAAATTACAGGCTCGCTATCGCTCGCCAGGAAAAAATCGACACCTAAATGGGACGAAAGGTCTTAAAAGTGATATAAATGAGGTGAAAGTTCTTAAAATCGCCAAACTAATGGGGCGAACGTCTTAAAATCTCAAAAGCAATGGAGCTAAACATGAGGGAGAAAGGGGTCAAGAAAAATATCCCTCAAGTGGAAACCTCCCCTTAAGTCCGGAGTACGAGATAGTATTTCCGGTTATAATAGAGACAAAGGTTCTTACTCAGCGGTCTGCATCTATACAACCTATATTGTTTGACAAACAAAGCTACGTTACGCTATAAGGCTCAGGAATAATATTATTTTTATCATCGTTCTTAAGGGGAGGTATTTAGTTTATTCCCTAGACCTCCATCAAGCTTAAAATTAAACCCCCTTGACCCCCTTTCAAGATAAATGTGTACATTTTTCGGTAGAAAAATGTCCGGTCCCTCTTAAATTACAGGCTCGCTATCGCTCGCCAGGAAAAAATTGACACCTAAATGGTACGAAAGGTCTTAAAATTGACAGAAATCGGGCGAACGTTCTTAAAATCGCCAAACTAATGTGGCAAACGTCTTAAAAGCTCAAAAGCAATGGGGTTAAACATGAGGGAGAAAGTGGTAAAAGAAAAAAATCCCTCTAGTGGAAATCTCCCCTTAATTAAGCTTAGGAAGGACCGCTAACAATAACAAGGCTTCAAACTATCTCAAACCAACTCTTTTAAGGGGAGATTTCCACTTGAGGGATTTTTTCTGGACCCCTTTCTCCCTCATGTTTAGCCCCATTGCTTTTGCGATTTTAAGACGTTCGCCCTAGTAGTTTAGACATTTTAAGACATTTTGCCACATTTCTGTCAATTTTAAGACCTTTCGTGCCATTAAGGTGTCGATTTTCTCCTGGCGAGCGATAGCGAGCCTGTAATTTAAGAGCAATCGGCCTCCGGCCGGGACATTTTTCCACCGAAAAAGGTACAAATTTATTTTGAAAGGGGGTCTAGGGGGTGTAATTGTAAGCTTGATGAAAACGTAGGGAACAAACTAAATACCTCCCCTTAACTACCACAGAGCTGCGTAATATCGTCTATATATAACTGGCATGAAATATGACACACGTCGCTGGTACTCAAAGGGTTAACATTGCCTGGGGCTCAGCAGTAAGGCCCTAATTTATATAACAGCTTCACCTATTCCAGAAAACCAAGGGACTGGGGTTCTCGAAAAGGGGCTCCACCAGTCCTGAAAATGTAGTACTTGTCTTGCAGTGTGCTGGCTTAATAATCCAATAGGGTTGATAGCCTCTTAAAGGGAGGTTTCCACTTGAGGGACTTTTTTCTTGACCCCTTTCTCCCTCATGTCTAGCCCCATTGCTTTTGAGATTTTAAGACGTTTGCCCCATTAGTTTGGTAATTTTTAAGAATTTCCGCCCCATTCTGTAAATTTTAAGACCTTTCGTGCCATTTAGGTGTCGATTTTATCCTGGCGAGCGATAGCGAGCCTGTAATTTAAGAGTAATCGGCCTTCGGCCGGGACATTTTTCTACCTAAAAATGTAAAAAATTATCTTGAAAGGGGGTGAAACTTTAAGATTGCTGGAGGAGTAGGAAACAAACTAGAAACCTCCCCTTAAGTCCTATTCTAACTAAAATCCAGACAAAAATGGTTGGAAATATATCGGAAGTAAGCTACAGAGAACGTACCGATCCTCTCTTCAAACACTTAGCATTACTTAAAATACAAGACATATTCAGACGAGCGTAATTTAAATTATAGGTTTGACTCCTGTAAGGAGATAAAGAAAACCTAATATTTAGTAGTGGCCCCGTAATCATTGACGAACATGCCTATTACATAAGGCATCCTCTTCAAACACTAATCCGCCGTAGTTTGAATCTACCGCGCAGAGCATTTAAAAACTGAGGAGCCTTCATCATGAGCGCACGCGACCTCACTCATGGCTTCAGTCATTATGAATTGGGTTCTCACTACGAAAAAACTTCGTAAAAAATAAAAACAAAAAGAAAATAAGAATAACTATCTAATAAGCTTTCCATCATATCGTGGATGTACTTGTGTGGATCTCTGACCAGACGCTGATTCAGGCGTCATTCCTCCTTCACTGACATATCAAGTAAACCAAGATCCTTAATACATCAACGAATGGGAAGGGGACGGTCGGGAGGGCCCCAGTCGTCAATGATTACGGGGCCACTACTAAATATTAGGTTTTCTTTATCTCCTTACAGGAGTCAAACCTATAATTTATTAGTGGCCCCTCCATCATTGACGAACATGCCTGATTTCTAAGACTGGAGGGGGACATTCGTAATCATATCATAACTCTAGAAAAGTAGATAATAAAAACAACCACATAGTATTCTTATTCTTGAAAAATATATTTAATCATTGGCGTCGCCGAAAAAATACAAGAAAAAGGGGGTTCAGGCAGGTGCGTGCTTCAAAGAAGCCTGCCTGACAAAATGGGTAACCCTAAAGATTCTGAACACAGATCTGTAGTTACAAAGGCACCCCACTCAACGAGTGGTGACAAAAATAACAAGTTATAAGCTTATATGTGCACATCATAAACCCCAACATAATCGTGGAGATAAATTGCAAAGGATCTCCACTGATTCTAAAATTAAATTGCTTTCGCAGTTAACACTACTACAGTTAACACTACAGTTAACACTACCCTGTTGTTTTGTACTAACATTGTACTAGCACAATTTCTCTCTGAGAATTTTTTATATCACATTAACCTTACATTTGTATCACAGCTCTCATACTCCGGCGGGGTCTAGGGTGTCCTATGTCAACTGACTGCAACCCCCCCCCCCCTTTGTGAAAATAAACAAAAGTGACTGTAGGGCCACCTAGACCCTCTGCCTTAAAGCTATACATGGTAAGGAAGGTTTGTCTAGAGCAACTGACAAGTATCTAGACAAAAACGTATGATTAGACGCCCACAATTGAGTGGACGCGATATCTTCCACTGAAAAGTTTTTCAGGAAACGTAAAGAGGCTGCCCATTTGCGTAAATCGTGGGCCCTACCCACTACGCCGGGATTACTCTCTTTAATGACTTCGACCAGAAGAGAGGCTAATCGCCGTTTAAGTAAGCGTTTACCCGTACTTGCTACCCATAAAGCACCTTGGGGGTTTAGAGGAGCTACTCTCAAATATTTGGTTAGGGCTTGCACTGGACATAGATTATGATGCACCTTTCCCCTTTTTAATGCTGGCACCGTGAACTCTGAAAACATGTGTGCACTGTGCTCATTCTTGGCTACAAAACCTGGGGAAGGCGCAATGTAAATACATTCGTTAAGTCTACCAAACCTAAGGCAATTGGGTGTGTTGCTCATCGCCGCCAGCTCAGACACTCTGTTCCCGGTGGCCAAAGCCATAAGGAAAACCGCCTTTTTTAAGAGTAAAGCAAAGTCTGCAGTATTTTGGTACAGACGAGAGTGAAGTAAAGACAAAGCTTTGTCGAGAGACCAAGTAGGCATGAGCTGACGGGAAGGTGGGCGAAGTTTAAAACAAGCTCTCATAAAACCTGTTTCTTCCGCCACCGGTATGGAAAAACCTGTCAGGTCTAAAAAGGGCACTCTAATTGCAGTTCAGTGATTTTTTAATGTTACCACCGATAAATGTTTCTGTTCAAACAGATAATTCAAGTAATTGAAAATTAAAGCCACTGACGGCACATTCTGTTCCGTTCTGACAATCCAGGAAGTAAAGGCTTGCCAATGTGAGTGATACTGACGTTTCGTAGACTGAGTATATTGATTGATTAATTTATTAGTCACATCTCTACCGTATGGTGCCAGCCACTTGGCCTTCTGAATGTCCATAATGCAAAAGTCAGCGAGGTCGCTAGGTTGCCAATCGTGTCTAAGTGGAAATACCCGACCGGGAGCGATACCGGGTCCGGGCACCACGTTTTCAATTGCTGGTACCACAACTGCGCCGGCCACAGGGGCGCGATTAGCGAGACTAAGCCTCGATAATCTCGTAGTTTGTTCACTACGTGGCACATTAGTGACGCATCTGGCGGTGGAAACAGATAGATGGAGCTCCATCTGTTCCAATCTGTCACTAGGGCGTCTGGCCCCCCTGCCGGCATTATCGACCGGCGGGTGAGGTATAGAGGGAGTTTGTGAGTCTCCTCGGACGCAAAAAGATCCACTTGTGGATGGGAGAGCTCTGCAATCATTAGGTTGAAAATGGGTTGCTTGAGCTCCCATTCTACTGTTGTGCTCTGTCTCCGGGACAGAGCGTCTGCCCAGACGTTTGCTACGCCTGGGAGATAAGATGCGTGAAGGTAAATTTCTAGTCTGTTGGCTAGAGTAAAAATCTCTTCCGACACGTTTAGCAACCTCCTGGACCTCGTTGATCCTTGCTTCTGAATACAGTGAACCGCATTCAGATTGTCCATTCTGAAGGCCACCGACTTGCCCCGTAATGCCGGGCCGTGAGCCTGAAGGAAATACAAGGGGACTAGTAATTCTTTGACATTGATGTGAGAGATTTCTAAGTGGGACCAAAGCCCCTGACCCTGGTGCCCCTGATTTGATTGAAATCCCCAACCTATTGTGCCTGACGCATCCGTGTCTATCCATACCGTTGGTGGAGGAGAAATCCATGACATTATTGAGTACAACGTTTCCCTCTTTGCCCAGACCGCTAGTAAGGTGTGGATTAATTTCGGGATGGGCCATAATTTTCCCGCCGGTAAGAGCGGGAAATATTTGTTGCCTTCCAATATTAGTCGTTTTACTTTCAACCGGCCCAACTTGACAGTTAGTTGAATCCAGTTGAGAGAGCCGACCAGAGATTCCCAGACCCTTCGCGTCGTAGTCAGACTGTGAAGAAACATGAACAGTTTCCTGCGAAACCTGTTGCGATTGTCCACACTCTGACTCAGAGTGAAAGCGGCTGTGTCCCAGACCAGCCCTATCCACTGAATTACTCGTGAGGGAACAAGGTTTGACTTTACCAGATTTACCTTGAAGCCTAGAGTTTTGACATGATTTAAAATAATATTGACATGTTTTATGCATAAATGTTGTGTTTCTGCCACCACCAGCCAGTCGTCCAGATACCACAACACTCTGATCCCCTGTTTTAACAATGGCATCAGGGCTTGCCGGACTAATTTCGTGAATAATCGAGGTGCTAGGTTCAAACCGAACGGCATCCTTTGAAAAACAAAATTTTGGTGCCTGATCCTTAAGGCCAAAAACCTTTGAAATCTTTTGTTGACCGATACGTGCCAATAGGCGTCTGTCAGGTCTAGTGAGCACATCCAACCTCCCGGCGGAAGTGTTAGCCTGATTTGGTGTACTGTTAACATTCTGAAAGATTCGTTGTGAATGTGAAGGTTCAGGTAAGACAGGTCTACGACCGGCCTCATCTGAACACTGTCCCTTTTGGGAACCAAAAATAGTTTGGACGTGAATACAGGGTAATTTGGGGGGACCGGGATGATGACATTCTTGACAATCATTTCCTGGACCAGTGACTCCACCTCTAAAGAAACAAAATTCGCCGTTGTCGGCTGACGTAAGCGAGGTCGCCGGAGCCACCGCCCAGTGATGCCTTTGCGAGCCACCATCCGTGCCCAAGTGTTTAATGGCCATGCCTGGTGACACGTTCGGAACGACCCAGTTAGCAGACAAGGGTTCGCCGGCTGTACTACCCTCGGGTCCTCCGGCCTTAAAGTTGGCACCGGGAGTGAGAGAGACTTTAGTTTTTTGATGGTGGGGTTGGTGGTGCTGGACGCTTTGCCGGCTGGCTGGTGCTGGCCGATGACTGGCCCTGACCTGGCTTATGCTGGCCGCGTCCTCTCTGACCTGAAAACCTACCCTGTTTATGCCTGTACTGACCCTGGGGGGAGTGGGAAGATTTAGGCGGAAGAAAGGGTTTAGATCCCCCTGGCTGAGCTTTAGTAGTTGGCCTGGGTTTGGGAAAGGTAAATGTAGGTTTCTTAGAAGGGGTGGGACTGTGCTTAAAAGCCTGTGCCATATTGAACACCGTTCTCCACACTTCAGGGGACATTAGAGAGGGAGTAAGCACTGGTGACATGACCACCTGATTCGCAATGCGATCAGGTAGCTTGCGAACTAAAGACATTCTGAGATCTTGTCTTGCTCGTACCGCCTCAAGCAAGGCGGTGCGTATGTCACCCAAGGATTGGATTGACGACTGGAGGAGCAGTCGCCGGGACAATTCAACCGATCTTCTGGCATCCGCATCTGCGATTGCCTGAGTAGACCATAGTAAAGACTTAGCTACCTGTTGAAACACTATGTATTGGGAGAACAGGCGAAAAGCTTTCCCCCTGAGCCTAAATTCTCTGTCTAGGTGAGTAGGGGTAGGGGTAGTGAAAGGGTCTTTCAGCTCACAAAGATTAATTTTAGGGGCAGCTAGGAAAGAAAACAAAGCTGACGGGACTCCGCCTGCAGACCCTACAGGCATGGAGAACCACGAATGAGTATCTTGAGGGATCTGGTGGGAAGATTTCGAAGTAAATGTTGTTGCAAAGTTTTGAGCCTCTATTTCCCAATCTACCCAAGGTCCTGGACCCAACTGCCCCACCTTCAAAACAGGATTAGCTGCTTCGTCTGTGACGGTCTGTAAATCAAGTTCAGGAGTGAGAGCTGACAGAGTCTTAATATCGTTAAACCCATCCAGCTTAGACCAGTCTGAAAATAGCTTTGAAGCTGAGGCAGGGGGTAAAGCTGGCTTAGTAGCATACACAAAATAGTCCTGGTGATAATAACTAGGTATAGCCTTAATGTTGACATCTAGTACATTTCCCAAATTATCCAAGGCCCTTAATTTCTTTGATTTATTGCCTTGGATGACCCACTCACTCGGTACTGGGAGCTCCCCTGACAAGGTAGGCTGGGCCAACTCTGGTTTAGTGGGGGTCAAAAGGACCCAAGACTCGTCTGGTCCATAAAGCAAGGGCATGGCTACCTTTCTAATAGGTGCTTTGTCTAGAGGGGGTGGATTAACATCCGTGATGACCCTGACATTGGAAGTTGTTAATGCCGCCGTAGCAGGCTTGGTAGCTACTGATGTTGACATAGTGGGAGGGTTACGGATCTTAGATAAGACAATCGAAGTCATCAGAGGCCGTACCGTAGAACTTGTCGTGGGAGCCCCCAAGTCGATCGTGGGGGCCTCCTGTTGTTGGCCAAAAAATCTAGATAAAGCCTGAGTAAGCAGCCCATTAATTTCTTGCGCAGTAACAAATTGATTTGAAGATGAACTTACAGGTGAATCATTAATATCCTGCGCGGCGTCTAAGCCTGAGCCTGACTCTTGCCCTTCCATTTCCGAAATTATTGAAACTTCGTCTTTCTCTTCCTGAGAAGATCCCTCCGAAGCCGGGGTACCTTGCTGCCAAGACAAGTCAGGAATAGAGGATGGGATCGCCGCGTCCCTGTGGACATCAGCTACTGTGTGACTCGTTTGAGTCGAACGTGGGTGGTCGGACCCTGGCTGAGCAAAACGCCAAACCCCGAGGCCTTGGCCTACACTCTCTTGAGAGTCAGACACATTATCACGAGTTGAACCCCCCGAATTTTCTAATTCCAGGGTCAAAATATTTATGGGTAAATCCTCTTTAAGGACAGGCACCGCACTGGACCCCTGAGACCTAACACAAACTCTGTCTGGGGTAGAGGTATGAAGAGAGGTACTAGGAACTGGTGAATGTAGGGAGGACTTTCTTTTATGTGAATCCTTTTTGGAGGATTTATGGCTACGATGTGACCGTGAACTATTCTTAGATTTCGAGGAATCATCGCCGTGACCACTGGTGGAACTTTCCGTCCTACTCTTCTTACTCGCCGGTGAAGAGGCAAGACTAGATGACTGTCGTCTGAGAGGTGACCTGGACCGAGATCTCGCCCGAGATGATGAGGCGGATGCCGGAGGTGTAGGCTCTCGTGGACGTTTGGGTGTAGCCGCAGAAGATACAGAACCCTGACCAGTCTCCGCCGGTTTATGACTCGTGACTCTAGAGGAACGTTTAGGGGGAGGGTGTTCAAATAATAATTTATCCCAAAGAGGGACGTTATCACATTGAAGTGATTTATGAGCAACAATCGTAGTGTAGGCTGACATCTGTTGCCTTACTTCTCGTAACGCTACTGCTGCGGTCTTATCATTATCGCAAAGGACTTTTATAGCTAATTGGGAGCAAAAAGAACAATTACGCATAACCCAGAGACCCCTTGAACGGTCTAGACATTTAACACACCTTATGCAAAGGGTATGCGCAAAAATAGGGATACCAGCACAAGCAGGGGTAGTGCATAAAGCAAAGACTGGGGCCACGGTAGCCATGACAGAGACTGGTGTGGAAACTACCGCCGGGTCTGTATTGGTCCGCCGGAGCCCAGCTCTGGAAAAAAAGAAAATTTCCAGGAATTAATGCTCATAAGGTTAATCCAACATGTTCGCACACAAGTGTTAATAGCCCACCGGATAACGAGATGTGATGACACAACGAACACAGCTCGCTACGCGGCGGGGTTTCAGAATATCTAAACAAATCTTTTGAAGAAAGTGAAGAATACCCTCTGACATAATATCGGTCCAGCATGGCGATTATAGTCTTTCTGGTGGTGACTGTCTCAAGATTCAATAATGGAACAAAAACAACCCCCCATAAAGACGCCGGCCCTTGAAATATTTTTTGTATAATAACACAGGGCAGGCTGACACGAGATCTGATTTCTAACGAATTGTCACAAAAAGATCGCCGTAAAATTGAAGGCGGCGATACCTAAATGTATCACTGAATTAAGTAGTTAAATCGAAAATGAATTTGAAAATTCCTTATTTCCTCCAACTAGGAGCACCCGCCGGGTGTGAAAAAACGATTTTAACCCCAATTGAACCTTCAATTGCCGTAAAAATAAAGGCGGCGATACATACAGTATTGCTTAAAAAAGGAATGGTTAATTCACTGAATGACTTAATAGATTATCCCACCCTTCCAAGGTACACCCGCCGGGTGAGATGTCAAACGTTAACCCCATAAGTTCCTGTCCCCACTTCTTTGTAAAAGATCGCCGGGGAGGAAAGCCCTTAACAACAGCTAGGTTTTTCATGTGGTTTTTTGTAAAACCTGGTAGAAAAACTACATAACGTATGTTCGCAAGAACAAAGTTTTATAGATGGGAACAGCCAGTCCGCCGGGAATAAAAAAGGGCCTGAAACCAGGTATCAACAGAGACGCAGTCCTGGAGAGCCACAGACACCTCATCGCCGGGGACACAAACCTGTGTTAAAAACCACGTGTGGCCTAACACGGCTCTCGGCCGGGTTTTATCATGGTGAAACCGAGAAAAAACCCGCCGGAAGGACACCCACCCCGATCAGACACCATCTGAACGTACACTGTACACGAAGGAAGCCACGCACGACTAACCTAAGATTACATAATAATCCGTGGAATTAGCCAATACACAACTAAACCAGGAAACAAACATAGTCCGAGGAATTAGCCAATACACAACTAAAACCCGGATACACATGGCACAGTAGGGTATATTTATACATAATAAACAATAACACTTGTACATGTGGCAAAACTACGAGCGGCTGGCTAGGCCTAAGTAGACGGAATAGGAAAAGTTGAAATATACACAAAACACTGGGAATATCACAACAGGAACCACCGCCAACACACCACTGTAGAAAAACTTCCGACAAAGGGAAGACTGACTCGGAACCCAGAAAAAAACTTCACTAAGTGAAGAAAATAACGCAGGGAACGTCAGAAGCAAAGCTTACCTCATCAGAAAGATAAAAGGCAGCAATAATTAACGCGTAATGAAAGCCGCCTGCACCACAAGCTAACTAACTGTGAAAAAGTTCACATGTCCACAACAGGACCACGAGGGTACGTCCGAAATAGACGCCCCAAACACACGACTCCAAATACACTGCACTGCGGGCAACCAGCCCAGGACACTCCTGCTACGCATATCCTAACCTTACTCGATACATCCCGGAGTAAACAAATGAGAAAAAACTCACTAGGGACGCAACAAATGCGGAACCAGCGGAGCGTGGGGAGACACGTCCGGGCAGGCTGAGCGCAGAGCAGAGAAGGAGGAATGACGCCTGAATCAGCGTCTGGTCAGAGATCCACACAAGTACATCCACGATATGATGGAAAGCTTATTAGATAGTTATTCTTATTTTCTTTTTGTTTTTATTTTTTACGAAGTTTTTTCGTAGTGAGAACCCAATTCATAATGACTGAAGCCATGAGTGAGGTCGCGTGCGCTCATGATGAAGGCTCCTCAGTTTTTAAATGCTCTGCGCGGTAGATTCAAACTACGGCGGATTAGTGTTTGAAGAGGATGCCTTATGTAATAGGCATGTTCGTCAATGATGGAGGGGCCACTAATAAATTTGTATGCAATCAATTACGTCTTCCCACCGCCATTACCGTTCAAAATATATCCAGTATTCATCCTCACAATTAATTAAATAGTAACTTACTTAGACCAACCTAAACCACAGACTGAACCATGTAAAACACCAATAATGTTGCTCGTTCCGGTTGTTTAATGTGAAATGTGTTGTCTGATGAATTTAAGGCGGGTGACCTGTTTTTGTTCTGTCCTTTTCTATCTTTCTCTGGCTTGTATCCATTTGGCCCCATTCAGCCTACTGTTTTAAGACGTTTATACCCATCCAGGTGTCAATTGTTTACTGGTGAGCGGTAGCGAGCCAGTATATTTTTTATTTTTGTTTGACAGCAGGCTAAATTTGTACATTTTTCGATAGAAAAATGTCTCCGGCGAAGCCGGATTTCTTCATATAATGCTGGCCCGCTATCGCTCGCCAGGAAGAAATCGACACCTAGATGGGGATAAACGTCTTAAAATAGTTGGCTGAATGGGGCCGAATGGATACAAGCCAGAGAAAGAGAGAAAAGGACAGAAATAACAAAAAGCAGGTCACCCCCCTTAAAACTATCAATAACCTTGTAACCTTCAAGATAAAAACTAAAACAATACATGTCAACAGACACTGATACATGTCAACAGACACTGATACATGTCAACAGACACTGATACATGTCAACAGACACTGATACATGTCAACAGACACTGATACATGTCAACAGACACTGATACATGTCAACAGACACTGATACATGTCAACAGACACTGATACATGTCAACAGACACTGATACATGTCAACAGACACTGATACATGTCAACAGACACTGATACAATATAATATATCAAATTTATATTGATTGTATGTATAAAATAATGACATATTAATAGCTAATGGTTTAAGGGGGAGATATCCACTGGAGGGATTTTTTTCTTGACTCCTTTCTCCCTCATGTTTAGCCCCATTGTTTTCCTAATGTTAAGACGTTCGCCCCATTATTTGGACGATTTTAAGAACTTTCAACCCATTTCTGTCAATTTTAAGACCTTTCGCGCCATTTAGGTGTCGATTTTATCCTGGCGAGCGATAGCGAGCCTGTAATTTAAGAGGAACCGGCTTTCAGTCGGGACATTTTTCTACCGAAAAATGTACAAATTTATCTTGAAAGGGGCTCAAGGGGGTGTAATCTTAAGCTTGATGGATATCTAGAGACCAAACTAAAAACCTCCCCTTAAACAGTTAATCTTTTAACCCTTTCAAGCTCCAATGCGCATTTCTGTTTTGTTTTGTGGTAATTATTAGACCATTTTATTCAGATTAGGAAGGGTATATGGAAGTCAGAGGGTTGATTGGGAGAGTATTTACCCATTTAATACCCACAAAACCTTCCTAAGGTGCATAAAACCGTCTAATGCTAGCCAAAATATACTGCTAAAACGCGTCAGAGCTTCAAGGGGTTAATCACTAGCTATAAGGCTAAGCACGGAGCTACTATGTGTGTTGTGCAGTGTTTTACCTCAGTATGTAGTGTACTCACTGAACTCATAACAAATTTTGTATTTCATGAGGTCAGCCTTTGAATTATAATCGACTTGTATTGATATTCTATCTATCTATCTATTGCCTGACGCCGTGATCCCCGAAGGGGTGGCCACGAACGAACCGCCCCCATGCACCTCTGTCCCCAGTCAGTCGACGCCCCTCCCCCCAACCAGCACCGCCTTCATTCATGTAGTTCCTCACTCCATCCTTCCACCTCATATTCGGTCTACCTCTCCTCCTCTGTCCCTCCACCTCGCTCTCGTACACCCTCTTAGTCATTCTCTCGCTTTCCATACGTTCCATATGGCCGAACCATCTCAAGTTGTTCCTTTTCACACTTTCCAGCACATCTACCTCCACACCACACCTCCTTCTTACTTCCTCATTAGTCTGTCTATCCCTCCATGTAATTCCGCACGCACTCCTTAAGTAATTCATTTCCACTGCTCTCACTCTTGGTCTGAGTCTCTCAACCAACGTCCATGCTTCGCTTCCGTAAGTCAGTGTCGGGATTACCACACTGTCATGCAAGGACTTCTTCACTTCCATACTGACCACCCTATTTCTTGTTACTGCTTTTAGCGTTCCTACAACCCTCTTCCCCTGTTGTACCCTCTCCCGCACCTCTTCATCCATAGTCCCATCTTTACTCAAAACACTGCCCAGATACTTAAAAGAGTTGACGATCTCCATAGCCTGACCGTTCAGCTTCACCTCACACTCTGTGACTTCACCCCTTTCGAAGACCATAACCTTGCTCTTCCCCGTATTTACCTTCAAATTCCGTTTTTCGCACACTGTTCCAAACTCATTTACCAGACCCTGCAACTCCCATTCATTATCACTCATCAGAACTGTATCATCCGCAAACAGCAGTATAGGTAGCTTCCACTCAATTCCCTCCCTTTTCAGCGATACACCAACATCCACTGCTCTTGATAGTATTTCTTTCATAACTCCATCCATATATACAGTAAACAACCACGGGGACATCACACACCCCTGTTTCAAACCAACATTCAGGTCAAAGAACTCGCTCTGCTCACTCTCCACACGTACTGCCGCCTTTGCACCCTCATACATGCTCTTCACTGCTTTCAGCAACTTGCCCTCTACTCCATAATTTATATTCTAAGTACTTTCCACAAACCTTCTCTATCCACTCTGTCATAGGCCTTCTCCAAGTCCATAAAGGCAACATACACCTTTTGTTTCTTCTCCAGATACTTCTCCACAACACAATTCAGGGTAAAAATCTGATCTACACATCCTCTTCCCTTCCTAAAGCCTCCCTGCTCGTCTCCTATCCATTTCTCCGTTCTCACTCTCACTCTCTCAATCACTACCCTACTGTATACCTTCCCTACTACGCTTAGAAGACATATTCCTCGGTGGTTACCACACACTCCTCTTTCCCCTTTGCCCTTATATAGGGGGACTATTATTCCAGTCTTCCAGTCATCGGGTGCACTCCCCTTCTCCCATGCTAGTTTGCACATTTTCCATACCCATTCTATCACTATCTCACCACCATACCTCAACATTTCCCCACACACTCCATCTGTTCCTGGTGCTTTCCCCAACTTCACTCTTTTCATGGCTTCCCACACTTCTGACCTCCTGATCCCCACCTCCTCCTCCACTACTTCTCTTCTTCTCCCTCCCATACCATATCCAGCTATGTTTGCTGGCTCTTCATTCCTTTCATTTAGCAACTCACTGAAGTACTCCCTCCATCTTTCGACTCTCTCTTGCTTCTCGGCTAGCATTCTCCCATTCTTATCTTTCACACCCTTACTGTTTCCCTTGCTACCTTCCCTAACTTTCTTGACTTCTTTCCAGAACAGTTTCTTACTATCCCTCCATTTTACACTCAGATTCCTTCCAAATTCCTCATCTACTCTTCTCTTACTTTCCTTCACTACTCTCTTCACCACCCTCTTACTCTCCACGTACCTCGCTCGTTTCTGTCTCTCGGAATCTTCATTCCCTCTACTACCCAACCACTCTCTATATGCTTTCTTCTTTTCTTCCACAGCTATTCTTACCTCTTCTGTCCACCATGCTGTACCTTTCACTCCCCTCCCTCTTCTCCTCACTCCACACACCTCCTCACATGCTGCACAGATCTCATCCTTAAAAACCTTGCTCATCTCCTCCACTTCAACCATAACTTCCAGGTCGAACCCACCTAGTCGTCTTTCCACTGCTCTCCTGTACTCCTCCCTGACTTCCTCCTCCTGCAACCTCTCCACCCTCCTCACCATTCCACCCTCCTCTCGCCTCCCTCCCGCTCTCCTCACCCACTTCTTTTGTATCCTAACCTTAGCTACCACTACATAATGATCAGACAGACCCCCTCCAATACCCCTATACACCCTAGCATCCATCACAGATTTCTTCATTCGTTCATCCACACATACATAATCAATCAATGACTTTCGTTCCACCACTGTCTTATCCTTCATTGTCAACATCCGTTTCCACGTGTACCTGTGGATCATTCTGTGTCGGAAGAAGGTGTTGGCTATCCACAGCCTCCTCCCCACACATACGTCCACAAGTGCACTACCATTCCCATTCACCTCTGATGGTACCCCCCACCCTCCCACCACTCCCTCAACTTTCCTATCACCCACCTTACCATTCATATCCCCAATCAGAAATATTCTTTCGTTCTTGTCAAACTTCTCCAGGCACGCCTCCACATTCATCCAGAACTCCTCTTTCTTTCTTTCAAGTATATCCTCTGTCGGGGCATACACGCATACAATCACCCACGTTTGTATTCCTACTTTCATTCTCACCCACACAATCCTTGAACCCACAGACCCATACTCTCTTACACATTCCTTCCATTTGCTACTTACAAACAAACATGCACCTTCTCTCGCTATTCCTTCACTCACTCCAGCACACACACCTATTCCACACTCCCACTCTCTCACATCTGAACCTTTCCATTTGGTCTCTGTCATTCCACATACATCCAGTCTGGCATTCACTAACACTTCCAGAACCTCTCTCTCTTTTGTGCCATCATTCATGCCACTAACATTCCATGTCGCCATTCTCAGAATGTCCGAAGGCATGTCCTTAGTCGGTCGTGGTTCGTCAACGTTGGTTCCGTCCGCATCCGAGGCTGTTCGTTCGTTTTTTTTTGCTTAGATATTTTTTCCGGGTGGGGGTCGCAAGCCCACCGACCCAACCTCTTTAGTCGCCTCTTACGACACGCAGAAGGCACGTGGGGCATATTCTATTCCCTAACCCCCAGGGGGCATATATTTGTTC
Source organism: Lithodes maja (assembly GCA_037953745.1). Classification (NCBI taxonomy): domain Eukaryota; kingdom Metazoa; phylum Arthropoda; class Malacostraca; order Decapoda; family Lithodidae; genus Lithodes; species Lithodes maja. The sequence continues at coordinate 29,149 of JBAKBP010002435.1, forward strand.
AATGCTTTTATTACCAGTGTTGGAAGGTAATAGAAGTTGTGTCCTACCATCCACCTTAAAGGAAAAACGAGGGGGCGTGTTAAGTTCCATGACAAGTTGGCAGGACACACAATCCGAAAGGATAGCAGGAGTGCTATTACTGCACTAGATCTGTTACATAGCAATACCTATACATTATTGCAATGTGTTACTTTATTGTTAATTTTATTTTTGTGATATACGATTACCGGTATTCACACCTCAGTAGTTCTATTCTTCTGAGATAAGGCTTCTTTAATGGTACCCGCCTTATACATCTTTTTCTTACTGCTATACTCTTATATTTAAACACATGTCACAGTTTTCGTTTTTTGGTCTTCTTAATAGATTCTTGTTTTTAGCTTGATGAGCATATGAAGGTCCCTCCACCGGTCGTGATATTCTAGGCTCTTACGTCATTGACGTAAGGAGCCACCAATAAATTTCGGTTTTGACAACCCGTAGGGAAGGAAGGAAAAACTAATATTTATTGGTGGTTCCTGAAGTCAATGACGACAATTGCCCTCCCACCATCCCCTTCCCATTCACATGCCCAACTTGATATACTTTAGAGGTCGCTCCTGGGCAGGAGGAGGTATGAGTCAGGCTCATGGGAAGCAGAGGAAGATCGGAATGCGCTGAGGTGCGGTGTTCAAACTGTGTTAATTATTTTCTTTTTTATTTCTTACTTTTCAGTGGCTCCGTCTCAATGACGTACCTTAGGAATGATTAAGGGGTACCCCCTAAGATGATCTTGGTTCTCGACCGCCGTAATCGAGGTTAACCCCGGCTCTGAGGAGCCCGGAACGAGGCCATATTATCATAGGCTCTTACGTCATTGACTTCAGGAGCCACCAATAAATGTTAGTTTTTCCTTCCTTCCCTACGGGTTGTCAAAACCGTAAATTGTGTTGTTGGCATAAGTGGTTGTGTGAAATGCAGTCTTCTATGATGTGTTTAATGGTATGGGGTGCTCTGTTACAACCCGGGCAGGTGTCGACGACAGAGTCATCCAGTCTCTTCTGATAGCTCAGAAGAGCTGGATGGTGTCCGCATCTCAGCCTGGCCAGGTGGACTCTGTCCTCGCGAGGAAGGGAGGATTCAGAAGGATGGATTTCGGGAGGTTGTGCTTGCAGCTGCGTGTTGTCTATGAGTGAGTGGATGGAACGGCGAGTGATATGAGTATGGATGTGCTTCCGGAAGTTGGTTTGGGGTGGGCAGGGAGGGAGAGAAGACAGTATTTGTGTGTGATAGTGTGTACTGGGTGTTGTTTTGATATTTCTTGGTGTCTGTGGGTGTGTTGCCATGTAGTGTAGTGGGTGGTGTTGATTCGTGGAGGCTGCTGCCAGGAATTGAGTGCCTCTCATGTCTAGATGATCTTTGACTTTGAGGACTTTGGTTTCTTGATGTAGGTGATCTGTGGGTGTAGTAGTTGTGCATCCTGTGATGATTTTTAGGGCTTTATTTTGAATAGTCTGTAAGATCTTATGATGTGTTTCAGCTAGGTTAGAAGCCCAGGCCGGGCTTGCGAATTCCATAACTGATCTTATGTATTGTTTGTAGACTGTGGTGGTGGTTTCTTTGTTGTGTCCAAATTTCGTGTGGGCAAGTGATCTGAGGGCATTAAGGGGACCGACCGGTTAATTACAAACTTCCAGGTCTTACTTTCAATTTAAATGAAATTTGGCACAGGTGTATATGACCATAAAACTAGATATTTTTTTTTTTTTTTTTTCTTGCAATTTAGGTACAAAAATGTTGAAAACCATAGCACTGCAGAAAATGATTAACTCCAACAGAAATCCCCATAGCACATGTTTTATGTGATCAAACAACTCACAAAAGGTGTATCTGTAGTTTCTATAAAACACATTTTATATATTTTGTGTATTTGTTCGATTTAGGTGATTACGGATTCAGGCGAATATATTTATAGAAAATTACAACTTTGACGACATATTGTGAAAAAAATTAAATTACTAGAGTTGTTGTTGTTGTTCCCTAAGCTGCCTGGCCGAACAGCCCCGAGTACCTGAGGAAGGCCATGGCCACGATCGGGCTTTCCCACAGAGCTCTCATTGAGTGTAGGTTGTGTTGTTGGCGTAAGTGGTTGTGTGAAATGCAGTCTTCGATGATGTGTTTAATGGTATGGGGTGCTGTGTTACATCCCGGGCAGGCGTCGACAACGGAGTCATCCAGTCTCTTCTGATAGCTCAGGAGAGCTGGATGGTGTCCGCATCTCAGCCTGGCCAGGTGGACTCTGTCCTCGCGAGGGAGGGAGGATTCGGAAGGATGGATTTCGGGAGGTCGTGCATGCAGCTGCGTGTTGTCTGTGAGTGAGTGGATGGATTGGCGAGAGATATGAGTATGGATGTGCTTCTGGAAGTTGGTTCGGGGTGGGCAGGGAGGGAGCGAGGACAATAATTGTGTGTGATACCGTGTGCTGGGTGTTGTTTTGATATTTCTTGGTGTCTGTGGGTGTGTTGCCATGTAGTTTAGTGGGTGGTCTTGGTTCGTGGAGGCTGCTGCCAGGAATTGAGTGCCTCTCATGTCCAGATGATCTTTGACTTTGAGGATTTTGGTTTCTTGATGTAGATGATCTGTGGGTGCAGTAGCTGTGCAGCCTGTAATGATCTTCAGGGCTTTGTTTTGAATAGTCTGTAAGGTCTTATGATGTGTTTCAGCTAGGTTAGAAGCCCAGGCTGGGCTTGCGTATTCCATTACTGATCTTATGTATTGTTTATATACTGTGGTGGTAGTTTCTTTGTTGTGTCCAAATTTTGTGTGAGCAAGTGACCTGAGGGCGTTAAGTCTGGGGTGTCAGTTTCTTTTTAATGTTTGTGGTGTGCTGTTTGAATGTCATATGAGTATCATATGTTACTCCTAGGATTTTGGGTGTGTGTGTATGTGTTAGGGGTGTGTTGTTTATGGTGAGTTGAGGGATGTATTCGTGTTCACCTGTCCAACTTGTGAGCAGGGTTGCGGTGGATTTGGCTGGGGCTAGATTAAGTCTCTTTGTAGTGCACCAGCCATGTAGTGTGTTGAGATAGGGTTGAAGGAGATCTGTTGCTCTTCTTGGGTCATGGTGTGTGCATATGAGTGTTATGTCATCTGCATAGGAGGCTAAGTTTATTTGGGGAGTATTGGGTGTAGTTATATCGTGCATGTACAGATTGAAGAGTGCGGGCGATAGGACGGATCCTTGTGGGACTCCGTTTGGAAAGTTTCTGATTTTAGATGACTGACCGGCAAAAGATACGTGTGCACATCTGCCTGCTAGGAAGTTGGCCAGCCACCTTTTTGTGTTGTTGTGCATGTTTGTGTTGTAGATTTTGTTTGTTAGGTTGTGGCGGGGGATGGCATCGAAGGCTTTACTAATGTCGAGTGTGGCTAATAGTGATCTGTGTGGTGGTCTAGCTGAGTTGATGCCGTCGAAAGCTCTTTGTGTAAGGTCTGTGAGAAGAGTGTTTGTGGAGTGCAGTGGCCTAAAGCCATGTTGTGTTGGAGCTAGGGGTAGGTCGGGTGTAATTAGTTGTAATACTAGGCGTTCCATGACTTTGGAGGGGGAGCAAAGGAGTGTGATGGGGCGGTGCGAGGAGGGTAGCGTGGGGTCTTTGTTGGGTTTGGGGAATGTGATGATGATACCATGCTTCCAAATGTCTGGTATTGTGTTGTGTGAATAGCTGTAGTTTGATATGTTAGTGAGTGTTTGTATGCCTTGTGGTCCCAGGTGTCTGAGGTGTATGTTGCTTATGTTGTCTAGGCCACAGGCGGGTGAGTGCTTGAGATTGTTGATGATATGCTTTGTCTGGTGATTGGTGAAGGGTGTATAGTCAGGGTCTGTGGGGAATTGTCTCTTACGTCGGATGACACGTCGGTCGTCTTTGTGAGGTTTTAGGTGGCTGACATGTGAGAAGTGATTGATGAGAGTGTTTGCTTGTTGTTTACATGAAGGAGTAGAGTCTGTTGTCTGTTACTAGAGTAAATTGGCTTTATAGGCCTTTTAGTGTTTTTAATTACCTTTCCAATGGTATATACACCATTCCTATAGGTCCAATAATAACTGTAGAATAACATCCGAAAGTGCGACAATATAGGTTCTGAGAAAAACAGGTGAAAGTCTAAGGTAATTAGGTGAACATTTTTACTTTTGTTTTTTAGATTTACAATATTTTACGCAGGAACATGGCAAAGTAGAAGATAAAGCGTATGGGAGGTTGTAGAGTAGCTTACGCTCTTTTATATAGGTATGCTCCTCGTACGGCCAGTAGTTACTGAGCATGTTAATTTCAAACTTCGCTATATAACGTTTTTAGAATTACAGGAAAAGTTTGGAAAACATAAAAAAAAACTATTTCCAATGGGTTTTCACTAATAACATTTCACTGGCTTATGAAGGGATGTTGACTCTTGTTGAGTAAACACCTATTGGTATTTTCAGGATTTCGAGTTTTTTAAGCCTAAATTAACCGGTCGGTCCCCTTAAGTCTGGGTGCCAGTTTCTTTTTCGTGTTTGTGGTGTGCTGTTTGAATGTCATTTGGGTGTCGTATGTTATTCCTAGGATTTTGTGTGTGTGTGTGTGTGTGTTAGGGGTGTGTTGTTTATGTTGAGTCCCGGGACGTAATCGTGCTCTCCTGTCCAGCTTGTGAGGAGAGTTGCAGTGGATTTAGCTGGGGCTAAATTGAGTCTGTTTGTAGTGCACCATTCATGTAGTGTGTCGAGATAGTCTTGAAGGAGTCTTGTTGCTGTGTCTGGGTTTTGGTGCGTGCTTGTGAGCGTTATGTCGTCTGTGTAGGAGGCTATGGTTATTTGGGGTGAATTTGGTGTATTTATATCATGCATGTACAGATTGAAGAGTGCGGGCGACAGGACGGATCCTTGCGGGACTCCGTTTGGGAAATTTCTAATGCTAGATGACTGACTGGCAAAAGATACGTGTGCACATCTGCCTGGTAAGAAGTTGGCCAGCCATCTTTTTGTGTTGTTGTGCATGTTTGTGTTGTAGATTTTGTTTGTTTGGTTGTGGCGGGGGATGGCATCGAAGGCTTTAATAATGTCGAGTGTGGCAAGTACTGATCTGTGTGGTGGTCTAGCTGAGTTGATGCCGTCAAAAGCTCTTTGTGTAAGGTCCGTAAGAAGAGTGTTTGTGGAGTGCAATGGCCTGAAGCCGTTTTGTGTTGGAGAAAGGGGTAATATAATACTAATAATAATAATAATAATAATAATAATAATACTTTATTTCAGACTCACACAGTACAGAGGGGACCATACTGGGGTCCATATATACCTTACAGTAACATAAATATATATAAGCTACTGTACATAGGCTACATAAAATAAAAATAAATTAAATAATACCCAGCTTGCTATCATGTAGTTCACAGCACTGCCTCAACCAAAAACAGTGGTCATCAAACTACTGTGTTACCAAAACCACTGTCCTAATTGTGTACAGTACCATGCCTCACATCATTTAGCTTCCGGTACAGTATATTGCTACAGTACAGTATAGGAATACCAGTACTGTACTGCACTATGAGGTTCAGTACCGGTATGCTAATTCTGTAGAGTAACAGACCTGAAATCATTACTTAAGGTTAAATATAGAGCAACTTCCTCCAGTGTGCCTGGATCCTAGAGGTGTACACTATGCTTGGAGTTTGTAGCATTTTAATGATACTGTTCTCAGAAGTGTTAAGGCGCTGAATGAATTTATATGTTAGCTTTCTAATGAGTGATTGGTAACAGTGTACGTTCATATAGGCACATAGCGTACTTGTACTCTCATATTTTGAGGTGCCATCAGTTATAGTACAAGGCGCTCTATGACTTTGGAGGGGGTGCAAAGGAGTGTGATAGGGCGGTGTGAGGAGGGTAGTATGGGGTCTTTGTTAGGTTTGGGGAATGTGATGATGATACCATGCTTCCAGATGTCTGGTATTGTGTTGTGTGAGTAGCTGTAGTTTGATATGTTAGTGAGTGCTTGTATGCCTTGTGGTCCCAGGTGTCTGAGGTGAATGTTGCTTTTGTTGTCTAGGCCACAGGCGGGTGAGTGCTTGAGATTGTTGATGATATGCTTTGTTTAGGAGTAAAGTCGGTTGGTCTGGGTAACATAATAAATCATATTTCATGAAAGTGGCAAAATCAAACAAAATCCTCATAAATATTTAAGCAAAATCATAACAACTCCCAAAGCGTCAAACCATCTATCTATCTATCTATTGCCTGACGTCAAACCAGACAGTGTTAATAAAAATTGTTATATAGTTTGTGAGCCGTCGGCTTCTGATCAAAGGGTCCGTAGATCGAGCCAGCACTGTCATAATGTTATTTGTAGATGTCAAGCCCGGGCAACTTGACCTAGCGATTCGTGACAACGCCTAATGTGCATGGCCACCCCTTCTAGGGAATTACGGCATCTAGCAAAAAATAAATAAATAAATAAATATAAAATATATAATAATTAATTAAAGTTCAACACCAAATATATATAATGTTTACTAGCCATACAAGTGTACTGAAGTAAGGCTAACAAGACTATTACCAAACAACTGTGTTGTTGTTGTTGTTCCCTAAGCTGCCTGGCCGAACAGCCCCGAGTCCTTAAGGAAGGCCATGGCCACGGTTGGGCTTTCCCACAGGGCTCTCAAGAAGCTTAGATTATGTTGTTGGTGTAAGTGATTGTGTGGCATGCAGTCTTCTATGATGTGTTTAATGGTATGGGGTGCTGTGTTACATCCCGGGCTGTGTGTTGTAGTTGATCATAATGTGACCACCACTTTCACCACCACCACCTCTATCATTACCACCACCACCACTACCATCACCACTATCACCACCACCAGGTACTGGTTCATCGTGTTCCCCCGGAGCGAAATGACTTATGAGGAGGCAAAGACATTGGTGGAGGGTCTGGGTCGCTGCAGTGTACGGGTGACTGGTTCAGTGATCATAGCCTACACCTCCACCATCACCCGGGACCAGATGGAGGAGCTTAACACACTCGCCAAGAACAAGCTGGGGGGTGGATTAGAGAGGTAAGTGGTTCATTATATATTTAAGAAGGGAAAGAGAAATGACCCAGGAAATTATAGACCAGTCAGTTTGACAAGTGTTGTGTGTAAACTAATGGAAACGGTAATTGAGAAGGAATAATGGAGCATATGAAATCAAACCAACTTTTCAGTGGGAGACAGTTCGGATTCTTGCCGGGGAGGTCGACGGTACTACAGCTAATTAAGGTGGTAGATGATTGGATGCAAATTCTAGAGGATGGTGATGTAATAGACGTGGTATATTGTGATTTTATGAAGGCCTTCGATAAGGTCCCACATAAAAGGTTAATAGAGAAAGTTAGAAGCTATAATATAGGGGAGAAATGTGTGAAATGGATAGAAGCCTTCCTGAAAGATCGGAGACAGAGGGTACTGGTGAATGGAATAGGCTCGGGGTGGAGGGAAATTACAAGTGGGGTTCCTCAGGGATCTGTGTTGGGACCACTACTGTTCGTTATATTTATCAACGACTTACCTGAAGTTATAACTAATTATGGAAGTGAGGTATATCTGTATGTGGATGACACTAAGCTGTATAGAAGAGTGAGGAGTAAGGAAGATGTGGGTTTGCTTCAAGGAGATGTGGAGGGCATGAAGGGATGGTCTGAGCATTGGTTAATGCCTTTTCATCCAAAAAAATGCAAGTACAGTCTGGCCTGCCAATACGCGAGCTTTTAATACGCGATTCACCTTATACGCGAGGAGGGGGTCGAATCATACCCAAAACTTTCAAAACGCGTGATGTACCTTTAAAACGCGAATCCGGGGCCGATATAAGGGCAATTCCGGGGAGTTCAGCTAATACGCGAGGCCCCCCACCATTCCACGCATCCATCTGCACAGGGACGCCAGTTACGTAGGCACGCAGGGCATTGTGGGATACGCCAGTCTACCCTCAGTCCACGCTCGCGCAACAGCAGTCCGACTCGTGTGCAGTGAAATAGTTTTTTGCCCCCATCATCATGCCCCCTCGCAAGAACAAACTTATCACCCACCAAATGAAGCTGGAGGTCATCAAAAGAAAAGGAAAAGGAGAAGGAAACTCGGCCATCGGTCGAGCAATGGGTTTAGCGGAATCGACAGTTAGAACGATCTGGGCTAACCGAGAAAAGATCAACACCATCGTGAAGTCCTATGGTGCTGCCATGATGGACCAACGTTGCAGGAGCAACAATCCAGCTATGGTGGTCATGGAGCGATACCTGGCAGCATTCCTAGCCCGCAAACACCGTGAGCAAGTCCCGGTGGATAAGGCCTATATCAAACAGCAGGCTAAACTCTTCTACACCACCGCAAGTGCTAGGACAAAGTCTGGCCAGAATTTTCATTTTAAGGCATCCAACGGTTGGCCCCATGGCTTCATGAAACGGAAGGACCTAAGGAACATCAAGGTGTCCGGAGAACGTGGGTCTGCAGATGCGGTGGCAGCCAACACATTTCCTGGGGTGTTGAAGACCATAATCGAGGATGGTGGCTACACAAAGGATCAGATTTATAATGTGGATGAAAGTGGCTTACAATACAAGTGTATGCCAAAATCTACATATCTTGCCAAATCTGTGAAACAGGCAAGGGGCTGCAAGATAGACAAGTCAAGGTTCACTGTCATGTTTACTGTGAACCTTTCCGGCAGCCACAAGATGCGGCCTGTAGTGGTGCACACAGCTGCCCACCCTAGATGTTACAAGAACCTGCGCGACATGAATGACACTGGAACTTATTGGTACAAGAGTGCTAATGGGTGGATGACTAGTGCCATTATGTCTGACTGGCTTGTCAAGCAATTTGTTCCTGACGCCCGCCTCAAATGCCAACAACTAGGCCTACCTTTCAAGGCCCTGTTATTGATGGACAACGCCCCTTGCCACCCACACTATTTAGAGACTCTACATCCCGACGTACAGATTGTTTTCATGCCACCAAAAACAACATCTCTCATACAGCCACTGGACCAAGAAGTCATATCGAATGTGAAGCTCTTTTACCAGACACGACTCTACAATTATCTACGCCAGAAGACAGAGAGCAATGAAGAGATTTTGGCTATGCAGCAGGAGTTCGCATCATCGTCTGATGAGGAGCAGGCACCCCAGGCAGCGGCAGCAGAGGCACCCCAGGCACCACAGGCAGAGGCACCCCAGGCAGTGGCAGCAGAGGCACCCCAGGCACCACAGGCAGAGGCAGAGATGACCGTGACACACTTCTGGCGTGATTTTACCATCAAATACGCAATCGACTTCCTTCTTCTAGCATGGGCTGATATAAATGATGCCACAATTAATCATGCCTGGCGAGAACTTACTCCACATTTATGTGCTACCAAGGCCAACAAAGTCCAGTCAGTCACTGAGGCAGAGGCAGAGGCAGTTCAAGCGGCCCGCGCAGTGGCTGGTTTCGGGGCAGTGACAGCCGAGGAGATTCGTGAGGTTATTGAGGCAGGTGAACAACAGACTCAAGGTGACACAATTGAGCAGATTGATGCCGAAGATCAAGCACATCAAGCACGACAACCGAACAACGACGTTGAACCAGCCCCTGCACCTGCTAACATGGATCTGTCTGTAGGTAAACTGAGCGAAATCTTGGCATTAGTTGACCAACTCAAGGAAGGATTTCGGTCGGTGGAGCAGTGCCCTGTGAGAACACATGAAGTCCTGCTGGGCGTTGAGAGTGTTTTCCACTTTTATTCTGACAAACATCATCAGGAAGTCAACAAGAGGAGACAAACTTTAATGACAAGATTCCTTGCCCGCCAAGAACCTCGTCAAGAAGATGATGACGAACCCCAACCTTCGACCTCGGCAGGCTCGGCTGCTCAGGTTGACATGCCCGACGATGATTTTGGTGGCTTCATGAGGGAGGTTCTGGTGGAGCAAAGGTGCCTGGCCCTCAACAGAGTGCTAGATGCCAGGGATAGTTCGTCGGACGATGATGATGCCGGGGCCGGGGCCGGGGCACATTAGCTGAACTCGCCCTGCCTCGGATGGGGCCTGCCTCGGAGCCCCCACCCTTCATATCTACAGGACTGTTAATTTTAAGGTGAGTTTATTATTATTGATATATTTTCTTATGATTTGGATGTTTATGTATACATATATGTACCTTTTGTGGCAATTGACGGAGATAAATAGGCCTAAAGTAGACAACTTGGAGTCAGTGCCGCCCATATCGATTTATTCCCATATAATACTCTATTGCTAATACGCGAATTTCCATTCCGCGCCCTCGCGTGTCGCCCATATTCTCGCGTATTAGCAGGCCAGACTGTACAGTACATGTGGATTGGGACAAGCAAGATAGACAAGGTAGGATACAGTATGTATGAAGCGATGGAGGAAGTGAATGCAGAAAAGGATATAGGAGTAGTGATAGACAATAAGTTAAATTTCTCAGAACATTTAGCGGAAAAGATAAACAAAGCCAATAGAATTGTAGGGCTGATAAGGAGGACATTTGTGTCACTTGACGAAGAAATCTTCAGGAATCTCTATACAGCGCTGGTTAGGCCGCACCTGGAATATGCGAACTAGGTGTGGGCTCCATATATGGTAAAGGATATAGAAGCAGTGGAGAAAGTGCAGAGGAGAGCTAGCAAGCTAGTACCAACGTTGAAGAACGCGGGCTATGAGCAGAGGTTGAGGACACTGGGGCTTCCGACACTGGCATATAGGAGAAAGAGAGGGGATATGATAGAGACTTTTAAGATAGTGTCAGGAAAGTATGATGAGGATGTGTGTGAAGGTATCTTCTTGATGCGGGAGGGAACAAGAACGAGAGGACACTCAAAGAAAATTTACAAAGAAAGAAATAGGCTTGAGAAGGCAAAGAACTCATTTGTGATAGAGTGGTAAATGAGTGGAACGCACTGCCCCAGTATGTAGTCGATTCCGAATCAATAAGGGAGTTTGAAAGTAATCTTGATAAAGCATGGGGAAGACAAGATTTGAAGTTTGATTATAAAGCAAAAATACAGAATAGTAAAAATGTTGCGTCTGCTACCGCCGCCGCCAACACCTGTGAACGACCGCAGCAGTGCAGGTACTGGTACTGAGCTGGATACACAGGCCTAGTTTGCCTTTTTCCAGAGGATCTACTGTAAGAAACTGTAAGAATTATGTGTTCCTCCTTCAAGCTGGGGGGTGGATTACGGACAGTGTGCCAAAATTCGCCCATTTTCTTCGTGATCCCGAACCTAACATCTGAAAAAAATATTGATACTGAAATTGGCTAAGAGCCTGTGACTCCCGGGGCGGCCGGGAGCCCCGCTAAACCTGCATTCTATATCTACATTACACTCATCAAACGATAGTTGCTTTGCTCTACACTGTACTCTACATTGGCTATGATCTTAGAACTATTATATATCACCTGTATTGAAGTCCAAATGCAGCTACTAATGTAAATATAGACGGATAAATCCAGAGCTCAAGTCATGAAAGCTATTTGTTTACACTGTGAAAACACAACTTGTTCGGTTCGGATGAGGTGACTGACTTTAGCACCAATATAACAAATATATATTACAATAAGGAAACAGCCATCGTTCATAGAACGAACTCCTGGATGGGAGAGTCCGCTAAAACAAACAAACAAACAAACAACCAACCAATGTACCCCTACACTCCGATGTTATATTGCGCCGAAGGCTGAGTCAAGACGAACACAACTACCGTAATTTTATTGGCACTCGAATGCTCAATAATATGTAGATTAAAGGATAATAATAGGTATTTATCTAAAACTATGTATATATTAACTAAACTACTCCATGTGTTTAATATATTGACTGAATTTCACTGAAATGAATAATGTAAAATATTAATTTAAGTTTGAATGTTAGATCCTGATCTGATCCCAATTAAACTCCTACAAAATACACGATATTTGTTCGTATGTGTTAATTTTATGGGTCTCTAATTTCTTAAAAATAGTGAATGAATATAAATTTTATGTGTTTGACAAAGAGCGCAAGACCTTGAGGCATAAGGTAAGCTATAAATTAGTACGATTTTATGATGAATTATTGGTTTTTCAGGGGTATTTATGTGGTTGGATCAATGGAAAACAACGAACGAAAATCAGCTATGTTTTCCATTGTGGTGTTTCCGAGAATAATCCAATGATGACGTCAAATTAGCTTGCCGCCAATCAACTGTGGAACACTTGGAAATGTGTTAGCTGTTATTTACCGATATATTTGTGGAAAAATAGAGTGAATTAAGGGGCTGGAATATAACATTGACTTCATGTGAAGTGCGAGTGCCCTACACATTCTAAAATTGTGCATATTAATCTTGGGGAACTCATTATATATAAGGTATAAGTTCAAGGTGATACTTTGGATAAACCTGACTTCTAGCAAGCACCAAACAGCAATTTTGTAAGTAGCCAAGCATATTATTTTGTTCAGATAAGCCTAGGCCTACTTGTATTAGCCTAGGCCTATGATGATAATGATGATTTGAAGCAGAAATGAGTAGCCTAGGCTGAGGCTAGGCGTATTAGGCTTAGGATAACCCATTATCCAACAATCTTAGGACTGCCCCCACTAGTGGGGCTATGTATAATGTATTGATAGGCTAATGAAGATCAAGGAAGATTTGAGGTTAAAGACAGTAAAAAATAAGGTTAGCTAGGCAGCTGGGAATCTGGTTCTGGTAGGCTAAGACTAAGAGCCCACTCTTAACCCGGGAACGGCGAAGGTCCTCAATTATGGTAATTATTTAGAAGATGACCTTTTTTTCTAGTTATTAAAAACTTACTCTATGGTGTATTATATGATATATAGAAGCAATAGAACTGTTAAAATGACCTGGGAAGTGTATATTAAACAGCCTAGACCAACATTCCTGTTTTTTTTTTGTAAGGCTAGGCTAGGCTAACATAGCCTAGGCTACTCTTGAGTTTTGGAACACAGTAGGCCTAAGCCTAGGCCTATTTTAGATGTCTAACTTTTAAAATAATAATATAAAAATACGTAGGCTAGGATTAATTTGTTTTTATCATTATACAGACAGTTAATTTGTGTTATCACTCAAAATAACAGCGTCATTCGACACCCTGGCTAGGCTATAGCCTATGACAATAACAGTTTGCCGTCATGCCGTGGGATTATAGGGGTTAGACCTGTCACTGAAGAATACTTTCGTAGTCTTACCGTTTGTTTTTGTTTTCAAGGTATAGGCTATAGGCAGAATAGGCTACAGTAGTATCTTATCTACTGTATCTTATTTTATTGTAGTTTATATTATGAGTGAAGATTTGCAATAACTTACCCTAACCAAAGTCCAAACTTAGTGTCCAAAGTGGGATCTGCACCCTGCCTCTATGTTCTCATTTTGTATACCGGTAACTTTTTAGCCAGATTACCGGTACAATTTAATAAGTGTACAGCCAGCAGCTAGGCCTACCGCCTACAGTGCATTTATAGATTTCCCGAATCCCGGCCATGACTTGGGTATCACTAAAGAATCTTTCCGCAGCCTATGTACAATTGTTTGTTTTTATTTCTTCAAGGAATATAGTACAGTAGTTTATTGTTCAATTGTTTATATGTTCAATTGTTATGAGTAGATAATTTGCATTACCTTACCCTAACCTAACTTTACTTAGTCTTAGTGTCCAAAGTGGGGGCTGCCACTATCCCCACAGTCCACACACCCGCTAACTAACATATATTATTGGTATGTCTTGTCATTACTATAACCTGACTTCATGGGGGTAACGGAGACTTGATTGAATATTTTCGGAATTAGCCTCGCAGAATCTCGAGTCTTTTAAAGTTGTGAAAATTAAAGTAAGTTTCTACGTTCCTACTGATTGTACTTAACCCGAGATGGGAATAGCCTACCCAGGTATTTTTTTACTCGGCCCAGGGAAAATAATAGACAAACAAATGTTCTAATCAAAGTTTATTCTTGAAACTTCGGTACCGGTATGTATTTTAACCAGTACTCTATAGTAAACTCATGTATCATATGAAAGGATATAAATTAAGTATTGTAATAGTTCTTGGAATGCAACAACAAATATACATGAAATCTTTATTGGACAAAAGTTACAAAACTAAAACAGGGACTGCTAAGAATAATTTAAAAACCTGTTTTCAATGCCTATATTAGTGGACCTGAAGTGAACCTCTTTGAGACTGAAGTACAGGCAGCCAGCTCCCCTAGTATCCTGATTAAACACCAGTAAACATACATAACATCCCTTTTACTTACAATATTATTCATTCCTTTTAATAAATTTTGAGCATGTATTGTGCGTATATTTACCTTCACATCTCAAAATTTCTCCGGCGGCCGGGGGGCTACGCCCTCCGGACCCCCTCTTATGTAGCGGGGGGCTGCGCCCCCCGCACCCCCCACAGACGCCACGCAAAGTTGATCCTTGTAAGCTTACAAAAATGATCCAGAACTGAATAATTTCTGTTTTGGCACCCTGATTACGGAGGTAAGTGGTTCATTATGTGTTCCACCTTTATAATAATAATAATAATAATAATAATAATGATGCTTTATTCCAGACTCACACAGTACAGAGGGGACCATACTGGGGGCCATATAAATCTTACAGTAACATATACAGTATACATACTATACATACAAAACAATACAATATAATACAATATAATACAATATAATAATTGCCAGCACTGTGTACAGTACCATGCCTCACATCATTGTGAGGTTGTATAACAGGTTGCCGCTGTCCATGAGACAACTGAGTTCTGTTCAATGCTTCAAGAGACAACTTAAGACTTTTCTCTTTGAGAGAAGCTATGATCTTGAGAGAGGTGTCATGACAGATGGCTATAGAGTTTAGGCTATTTTGCCACTGCTAGTGATTGTTAAATGTGTGTTGTATATAAGCCTTCTTTTGATGCATTGATTTTGGTTCTTTTTTCTTTCTCTTTTCGAGCGCTAGTGAATTCTTCGGAAAAATTGGCGCTTATGAGAAATAAGTAACATGCTTATTATTATTATTATTATTATCATTTAGCTCCCGGTACAGTATATAAATACCGGTTCTGCACTATGAGGTTCAGTACCGGTATACTAATTCTCTAACCTATAACCTACCCATGATCAAAAGTCATTATGTTATCTTTAGTTATCTCTCTATGAAACCTATTTAGTCCAAGGGGGGTCTTTTGGACCTCCCCTGTTTCACTCCATTAGTTAGGAGAGTCTAAGACGTTTCACCCCATTAGTTTGGTGATAACAATACATTGTATGCCATTCAGGTATCAATTTTTATCTGGGCGAGCGATAGCAAGCCTAATTTTGACAAATTCGGCACTCGACCAGGACATTTTTCTATCTAATAATGTACAGAATTAGCTTGAAGGGAGTGGGCATTGTATATTTTGAAGGAAGTCTGGGAAGGCATTTTGGTTAGCCTAGAGGACAAGATAAAATACATTGCTCGAAAATGGCAAAAGCAAGCAAAATCCTCAATAATATACACAAATTCTAATAAGCCACAAGACGGATCAGATAATCTGAACACCTTTACTATTATCACGCCTTTTTGCAGATTATTCTAGCACAGCGTTTCCCAACCTGGGGACATTGGGGGTTTGACAATGCTAGGGGGGGCGTGGGGTAATCAAAGTTCAAATTAGGGCTAGGCCATTCAAATGCATACAGGGTAATCCTAAAGCTATATGTGAATAAGAAATTTTGATAGGAAAACTTCACAACCGTCAGCAACCGCATGTAGTGTTGCCATAAAACGATCAATCAGTTATAATCCTTGCATGCAGATTGGTACATTTTTCGCCCTTTTTACAGTATTTTGCGTCTTAAGCATCCATATGGAATGGATAAAAAAATAGTTTTCTAGGCATCAGAGGCGTGGGGGATGTCGGGGGGCCTCATGAATACAGTCCTCTCCAATGGGGGGCTCGAGGCTAAAAAGGTTGGGAACCTCTGTTCTAGCATAACACTACAACATTTTATTCAACTTAGGAAGAACCTCTACCAAATTAATTCATCCTCATTAACCCTCATTCCTTTTCAAGCTAAATTTGAACAGTTTTTGGTAGAAATATGTGTTAAAAGGTGTTTAAGGATGAGATATGTGCAGCATGTGAGGAGGTGTGTGGAGTGAGGAGAAGAGGGAGGGGAGTGAAAGGTACAGCATGGTGGACAGAAGAGGTAAGAATAGCTGTGGAAGAAAAGAAGAAAGCATATAGAGAGTGGTTGGGTAGTAGAGGGAATGAAGATTCCGAGAGACAGAAACGAGCGAGGTACGTGGAGAGTAAGAGGGTGGTGAAGAGAGTAGTGAAGGAAAGTAAGAGAAGAGTAGATGAGGAATTTGGAAGGAATCTGAGTGTAAAATGGAGGGAGAGTAAGAAACTGTTCTGGAAAGAAGTCAAGAAAGTTAGGGAAGGTAGCAAGGGAAACAGTAAGGGTGTGAAAGATAAGAATGGGAGAATGCTAGCCGAGAAGCAAGAGAGAGTCGAAAGATGGAGGGAGTACTTCAGTGAGTTGCTAAATGAAAGGAATGAAGAGCCAGCAAACATAGCTGGATATGGTATGGGAGGGAGAAGAAGAGAAGTAGTGGAGGAGGAGGTGGGGATCAGGAGGTCAGAAGTGTGGGAAGCCATGAAAAGAGTGAAGTTGGGGAAAGCACCAGGAACAGATGGAGTGTGTGGGGAAATGTTGAGGTATGGTGGTGAGATAGTGATAGAATGGGTATGGAAAATGTGCAAACTAGCATGGGAGAAGGGGAGTGCACCCGATGACTGGAAGACTGGCATAATAGTCCCCCTATATAAGGGCAAAGGGGAAAGAGGAGTGTGTGGTAACCACCGAGGAATATGTCTTCTAAGCGTAGTAGGGAAGGTATACAGTAGGGTAGTGATTGAGAGAGTGAGAGTGAGAACGGAGAAATGGATAGGCGACGAGCAGGGAGGCTTTAGGAAGGGAAGAGGATGTGTAGATCAGATTTTTACCCTGAATTGTGTTGTGGAGAAGTATCTGGAGAAGAAACAAAAGGTGTATGTTGCCTTTATGGACTTGGAGAAGGCCTATGACAGAGTGGATAGAGAAGGTTTGTGGAAAGTACTTAGAATATACGGAGTAGAGGGCAAGTTGCTGAAAGCAGTGAAGAGCATGTATGAGGGTGCACAGGCGGCAGTACGTGTGGAGAGTGAGCAGAGCGAGTTCTTTGACCTGAATGTTGGTTTGAAACAGGGGTGTGTGATGTCCCCGTGGTTGTTTACTGTATATATGGATGGAGTTATGAAAGAAATACTATCAAGAGCAGTGGATGTTGGTGTATCGCTGAAAAGGGAGGGAATTGAGTGGAAGCTACCTATACTGCTGTTTGCGGATGATACAGTTCTGATGAGTGATAATGAATGGGAGTTGCAGGGTCTGGTAAATGAGTTTGGAACAGTGTGCGAAAAACGGAATTTGAAGGTAAATACGGGGAAGAGCAAGGTTATGGTCTTCGAAAGGGGTGAAGTCACAGAGTGTGAGGTGAAGCTGAACGGTCAGGCTATGGAGATCGTCAACTCTTTTAAGTATCTGGGCAGTGTGTTGAGTAAAGATGGGACTATGGATGAAGAGGTGCGGGAGAGGGTACAACAGGGGAAGAGGGTTGTAGGAACGCTAAAAGCAGTAACAAGAAATAGGGTGGTCAGTATGGAAGTGAAGAAGTCCTTGCATGACAGTGTGGTAATCCCGACACTGACTTACGGAAGCGAAGCATGGACGTTGGTTGAGAGACTCAGACCAAGAGTGAGAGCAGTGGAAATGAATTACTTAAGGAGTGCGTGCGGAATTACATGGAGGGATAGACAGACTAATGAGGAAGTAAGAAGGAGGTGTGGTGTGGAGGTAGATGTGCTGGAAAGTGTGAAAAGGAACAACTTGAGATGGTTCGGCCATATGGAACGTATGGAAAGCGAGAGAATGACTAAGAGGGTGTACGAGAGCGAGGTGGAGGGACAGAGGGGGAGAGGTAGACCGAATATGAGGTGGAAGGATGGAGTGAGGAACTACATGAACGAAGGCGGTGCTGGTTGGGGGGAGGGGCGTCGACTGACTGGGGACAGAGGTGCATGGGGGCGGTTCGTTCGTGGCCACCCCTTCGGGGATCACGGCGTCAGGCAATAGATAGATA
The DNA here is from genome assembly GCA_037953745.1 of Lithodes maja. NCBI lineage: Eukaryota > Metazoa > Arthropoda > Malacostraca > Decapoda > Lithodidae > Lithodes > Lithodes maja. The sequence goes on from JBAKBP010002435.1 coordinate 47,362, forward strand.
GATCTCACGTCAGCAGAAGAACGCGGATGGGCAGGGGTCCGGCGTGAGGGAGGGTATTATGTACGTTGGATTTTCCAAGACTACTACCAAATAGTAGGTTTTCCTATTTGGTAGGTTGGGAGGTACGTCAAACCTCCCAATTTGTTAGTAGTCTTGGCAAATCCAACGTCAAGGCTGCGTAACAAATAGGAGGAGGACATCCAAGCCCAACATACCAAAAAAAAACAATGCATAAAACAAAATTATGAAAGACAAAGAAACACAATTTAAACAAGAGAGTTTAATAAAAGAGTGAAAAACTGAGGAGTAGCTAAAAAGAACAGTGTTAACACGTGCCCGTCATTCATAGTAATGCAAAAACATAGACTTGTCTTAAACCAAAAAAGTACCGTACCCAAAATCCCTTTTCTTCCAAAACCAACAAAAACATTGAACACAATAAGAAAACACAATTTTCAATTTGGTAAAAACACTTATGTACTGTATACATAATACATAATCCCAAACTTGCAATCAAGTGTTGCAAACCCGTACTCCCCCCCCCCCCCCTTTTTCAAATAAAACAAAGTAAAAGAAAGAGGGACAAGGGGGGAAGACCAGGTATCTTCGCCAGAGCTCTAGGAAACACGACTCCCGAGAGCCATCACCGGCCGAGGGGGTCGAACACTGGACATGGAGAGGTAGGAGGAGACGAAGGAATTGATAGAAGACCACAAACCCGCTGAGGCGATGTCAGGTAAGGATCGACTTTGCAGGAACCGGAAGGAGGCAGCAAAGGATCGCACATCGTGCGCAGAACCCCTACAAACAGGGTTTGCTGGCACGAAGGGTCCGACAAATGTGGCGTCCTATCTGCACCTTCGAGAGCCTCCCACCTGTCCGAGGAGACACCCACACAGCAGTACCCGAAGGCGGCGCCACAGACTCAACATAGGAGTGCAAGGCTTACACCGGGCACAACACATGGCGAATATGCCCACGCTTTAAAGCCTGGACGGTGAAAGGCTGGAAAACGTGGGTCTCTCTCTCATTCGTGGCGTCCGGACCCCCCTCCGGAGGGCGAGGCCGGAGGGAGAGGGACTGAGGCAACTTGTGCGTCTCCGTCGATGCGAACAAGTCGACCTCCGGAACACCCCAGGAACCCGCGAGGTCGTCGAACACAGGCTGGTCCATTGCCCATTCTACAAGAACGCCCTGTCCTCTCGACAGGGCGTCCGCCCACAGGGTGGTAGTCCCGGACAGGTAGGAGGCGCGCAGGGAGAAGGTGTGTCGGTTCGCGAGGAAGAACAACTGCTCCGAGAACCCCAACAGAGTCAATGACCTGGAGGACCCCTGCGTTTGGAGACAGTGGACAGCTGTCTGATTGGCCATCCTGAAGGCCACCGACTTTCCCCGAAGGGCTAGCGCGTGGTCCCTCAGGAAGAACAAAGGAACCAACAGTGCTAGGGCATGTATGTGTAGGCGTGTGTGTCCCACCCATCTGCCGTGATGTTGATGTCCCAGGGTTGAGTGGTAACCCCACCCTACCTCGCTCGACGAATCTGTGTCTACCCAGATCGTCGGCGGGGGGGGGCGGTCCAGGGCACAGCCGCAGAGAGCGTGCCCCGAGCAACCCAGTGTCCGAAGTGTCTGTGAATGGTACGCGGGATCGGCATGAGCCGATTCATAGGGGTCAACGGAAACACCCCGTCGCCCATGAGAATGAGGCGGCGTAGCCTGAGCCTCCCTAAGGGAAGGGTCAGAGCGGCCCAATTCAGCGAACCCACTCACGAGTCCCAGATCCTCCTCGTGAGGGAGACCGAGGGCAACACGGCGAAGACCTTCCGTCGAAGTTTCACCGCGTTGGGCAGACGCTGGGTCACCGTAGCGCTGGTCAAATCCCAGTCGAGACCGACCCACGGCACGACACGCGACGGGGTCAAGCGTGACTTGGGAACATTGATGGTGAACCCTAACTGTGTGATGTGGGGAACGACTGTGAGGGTGTTGTGTACGCACAGTGCTAGGGTGTCGGAAACTATCAACCAATCGGCCAAGTAAAACAGGATCTGGAACCCGCTCCTGAGGAGAGGATCCAGAGCCTGCTCCACCAGTTTGGAGAAGATCCGCGGCGCGATGTGGAGACCGAAGGGAAGGCTGTCGAACAGGAACACACGATTGGAAGTCTGAACGGTCAAGAATCGCTGGAATCGAGGATGGAGAGGAACGAGCCAAGACGCATCCTTGAGGTCCAGCGACACTACCCACGACAGAGGTCGCAGGGCCAGGCGTACCTGGGGTACCGGCAGCATCTGAAACCGTGTGTGCACGATGTGCCCGTTGAGGGCCGACAGAACCACCACCGGTCGCATCGCGTCGCAGTTCTTCTTCGGTACCAGAAATACACGGGAGAGGAAAACCGGGTGACCGGCGTTCACCCCCTTGACGATTCCCTGCTCGTGCATGGATGGTAACACGTCGGCCACCTCTGAAGAGATGGGCCGGCGTCGGTGACAAGAGCGGAGTGGGGGTCTGGACTTCCATCTCCAGGTTAGACCCCTCCGCACAATCTGCTGCCCCCACGTCCCTCGCGGCCATCGAGGGGCGCAAGGGCGAAAACAACCTGTGGTAGCTCCCGAGAGGATGGGAGCGACCCGTTCGGCTAGGCGAGAAGGAGAACAAGGAGGAGACCGACCTGGAGAACCTACACATTGTCTTGACGTGGAGGTTCCCCCGGTACGGTCCTTGCGGTCATGAGCACCACGTTGACCTCCTCTACCCCCCCCCAACTTCGACGAAAAGGGCGGGCCACCCCAACCCCTGTCCGTCGAAGGGCGGCCGGAAGTGGAAGGCTGGCCAGCCCCTTCACGGCGGGGATGAAAGGGAGCAAGAACAGAAGTGCGAGGCGGAACCGACGCACTGACCTGCAACGTCCCTGCCCTGCGCCCGGGCTTGGCGGCAGCACCCCGAAGAGGACCGTCAGAAGGACGGGACTGAGAAGACCCTGCTCGCGACACAGCGCGTCGTTGCGTGTCGTAAGCAGGGTCCGCCGACAAAGAAGCGTAGCGTCCCCAAGCATCCTTCTAAAAAAAAAAACGACGTATATAGCGCAGAGTACAACAAACTCTGACGAATATCCAAGGGGGCTGGCCGGCAGAACGAGGACCGTACCGTCCGGCGTTGCCGAGTTGCCTCGCACAAAACCGCCTTCAGCTCGGGAACCAAAGACACCACGAGCCGTAGGTGGATCCGCCGAACGCGGTCCAAACCCTCGCGAAGAACGCCTGGTGCAGACGCCTCGATAAGCCGCAGGTGGTGAACAGATGTCTGGAGGGAACCCAAAAGACAAGATAATAAGTTCGCCACCCTCTGTCGCAAGGGAAAATCGTTGTCGACAGAGGACTTATCTGGGTGAGAGAAGAACGGGTGAGCAATAGAACAAAGTGCAAGTACGGGCGCACTTATCCAGGACCAGAACGTGCCGTCCAACCCGCCGACAGACACAAGAGGAGGCAAAAGCAGTGATGACTCCGGGGGAGGGACTGAAGTAGAGCCGTCGACGGATCGGTTGGCGAAGTCTAAGGCCTCAGCAAACCAGGCCTCCAATAGGAGAGGGTTATCGAGCATGATGGCTAAGCCAGGCGTACCGTCGTCGCACAAACCCGTCCCATAGGAGGACAGTCCCGTCAACACAGCCAGGGACTGAACATCCTGAAGGATGTCCTGGCGGCTGAAGTCTGACCAGAGCCTAGGCCTGCAGAAGGGAGGGGGACCGTAGCAGGTAGGGTGAGGCTCTGAGGGTGTGTCACCGCCAAGAAGCGCGATAAGAGGGAGTCTTGCATCGACTCCAAGCGCCCGTCGATGCGTGACACAACCCACCCCTGCATAGCCGACAATCGATCCGAGAGAGGCGACCCCCCCTAAGATTGGTCGGCCCGCAGGGGCGAGCGGGAGCGAGACCCACGACACGAACCAGCAGCGTCGCGGCCCAAGGAAGGCGAGCGACGAAGGCTGTGTCGCAGCTGAGGGACTCATCCCCGATCACGAACGCCCGAGGGGGGAACAGCACCATCCCCCTCTTCCAGCGACACGGCAGCTCCTGAGAAAGGGGACCCCGAAACCTCGCTATACCCCACCGAGTCAAGAGGAGGGGTACCCCCCTGGCGAGACGGTAAGGGAAGGTCAGGGAGAGAAGAATGAGGAGGAGCAGGATGACGGGAGTGGGAAGGCTGGCCGGGTGAAAGGAGGTCAGAAGGAGCCGCGGGGGGAAACAGAGCAAGGATCCCTGGGGCTGAGATAACAGGGCGGCCTGACACCAAGGCGGAGGAGGGAGGGACCTCCACCGTGGGACGAGACCGTGAAGGAAGAATAGGCACTGAAGCAGGGGAAGTAGGAGGAGGAGAAGCAACTACATCCTGGCGGACCCTCCTGGACAGTGTAGGAGGAGGGAGCAGAGGGCCAGCTACAGCATGAACACCCGCGCGCGGAGAGGACAACGTAAGAGGATGTCGTCTGGGCTGGGGAAGCGGGCGGAAGGAAGTAGAGCCCCTATCCGTAGAGGCCAGGGGAGGGCGCACAGGGGCAGAGCCACTAACCCCGGCCTCAGGGCGAGAACCATGACGAGGGCGACGGGCGGCGTCAAGGCGATCAGGAGGACGACGAGGGGCAGTATAGGACGGGCGATGAGGCGAGCGAGAGCGTGGATGGAGCTGGGGATCCTCCCGACGATGTGACGACCGGCCGCGGGACCCAGGGGAGAGGGCCCGAGCAGGGAGAGGGCCCGATCAGGGAGAGGGCCAGGTGAACGGCCTTCAGTCGGGTCAGGGATACCCAGGGCGACACGGATCCGGTCGTCAACAAAGGCCGGGGAACGGTGGCCCACAGTCCTAATGTGGTGGGAGACTACCGCCCACACCGACTGAAGGGAAGCAGAGGCCACTGCCGCCGCTGAGGAACCAGGGCTATGGTTCACCACATCCACCAGGGCCATACACGGGCCACACAGAGCAGGGAGGTAGGCCGTAGAGGACACACATTGCGAGTGGCGCAAGCAGGACTTGTGGCTCGCCAAGCACGGGGAGCTACAACCATGGCGAAAGCAAGGCATCCTATCTGCACTGGAAGAACACACACCACAATCAGCACGTCGACGGAGTAAGTGTAGAGAATGTCCAATAAGAACCAGGGAAGGAGCATAGGGAAACAGGAACACACATGCAAACCGGTATCCGTACTCACCCTAAACCGGGAGCACAGAGGTAGGTGAGTAGGGCGGGCGAGGTGGAAGAGCACTAGCAGAACCTGCAAAGATGGAGAAAGTGTAAACCACCACTCAACACCTTACATGCAGGGCCTATAACACCAGTAAAGTGCACACACCAATATAGTTTTAGGCAACAAGATGACCTAAAAAAGGTCAACAGTGAAAGCCAACTATTTCCGCAAATTTGCGGGCCTATTGAGGCATAACCGTACCGACACAACCCTCCCGCAAATTTGCGGGACCCCCCAGCGATCTCCGAAAAATTTGCGGGGAGCCGAAACGTCCCAGAGGACCGAATCGAGCTCCCGCAAATTTGCGGGACCGGCCGAGATGGTCCGGCGCCGAAAAAGCGAGAGGAGCGTCTAGGGAATACCAAAAAAAGGCCACAAAAATGCGTCATCTCCTATTGACCCCAAGCTTGGATAGATGCCCCAAACACACGACCCAAAATACACTGCACTGCGGGCAACCAGCCCAGGACACTCCTGCTACGCATATCCTAACCTTACTCGATACATCCCGGAGTAAACAAATGAGAAAAAACTCACAAAGGACGCAACAAATGCGGAACCAGCGGAGCGTGGGGAGACACGTCCGGGCAGGCTGAGCGCAGAGCAGAGAAGGAGTTATGACGCCTGAATCAGCGTCTGGTCAGAGATCCACACAAGTACATCCACGATATGATGGAAAGCTTATTTGATAGTTATTCTTATTTTCTTTTTGTTTTTATTTTTTACGAAGTTTTTTCGTAGTGAGAACCCAATTCATAATGACTGAAGCCATGAGTGAGGTCGCGTGCGCTCATGATGAAGGCTCCTCAGTTTTTAAATGCTCTGCGCGGTAGATTCAAACTACGGCGGATTAGTGTTTGAAGAGGATGCCTTATTTCTTACAGTTTCTTACAGTAGATCCTCTGGAAAAAGGCAAACTATGCCTGTGTATCCAGCTCAGTACCAGTACTTGCACTGCTGCGGTCGTTCACGGTGTTGGCGGCGGCGGTAGCAGACGTAACATTTTTACTATTCTGTATTTTTGTTTTATAATCAAACTTCAAATCTTGTCTTCCCCATGCTTTATCAAGATTACTTTCAAACTCCCTTATTGATTCGGAATCGACTACATACTGGGGCAGTGCGTTCCACTCATTTACCACTCTATCACAAAATGAGTTCTTTGCCTTCTCAAGCCTATTTCTTTCTTTGTAAATTTTCTTAGAGTGTCCTCTCGTTCTTGTTCCCTCCCGCATCAAGAAGATACCTTCACACACATCCTCATCGTACTTTCCTGACACTATCTTAAAAGTCTCTATCATATCCCCTCTCTTTCTCCTATATGCCAGTGTCGGAAGCCCCAGTGTCCTCAATCTTATGTAATAGGCATGTTCGTCAATGATGGAGGGGCCACTAATAAATATGTAGTATACACCATTCGCCTGTGCGGAGGTATTTACACTGTTTCCTCACTAAAATCATTATCGTACCATAAATATTAAAATTTATCCATATGCGCATATTTTACGTTTGATATGAAGATAGTAACATGTTACATCAATAAAACAAGTGGGAAAAGTGTTTGGATGGCGAGGAACGTGAAATAAAGTAGACCGGTTCAGTCATGAAGTTGGAGGAGAGAGAGACCACTCCCTCCCTCCACCAGGGAGATAATGTGGGCTACAAGTCTCTCTCCCTCCTCTACCTCCACCCTCCCTCACCACCTTCAAGCTGGGTGGCGAATTTTGGCGCCATAAATAAACCGATAATTACAGGAATAAGAGAAAAATAGGTGATAATTGAAGGGGGGGGAGGAGAGGATGTGGAGGAGTGATATTTGGCATGGCCGAGGGGCAAAAAAAAAAGAAAAATGGTTCAAGTGCTACTGGGGTGTTTTAAATGTTTTTTTTTTTAGGCCTAGGATCTTAACCCTCCGACCCCGGCTAGGGAATATCGTGACTGTACTGTGTGTCCGGGGGTTTTCAGGAATTTTGGTCCCTGTTGATTCACATGTTACTCCTGAAATACATTACACAAAGTTATAAAAAAAACAGAAAAATGTAGCACAAACCTTCATGTGTAGAATGCCGTTGAGTAGAGGTCTCTAGCCCAAGTGATTGCATAATGGTGAGCGCGGGAAGTGGAGTGATTTTTATGCGTGAAAATCATCCCGCGTTCGGATGCGTCGCCTTTGCCCAGGCCCCGGCTCGGCTAACCTACTGTTTTCTTAGCCACTCGTCGCGCAAAACCTTTTACCTCCCGGAGGCGATTTTATGTATTGATAGTGATGTTATTATAGTTATTTGGAGTCCAATTATATAAAATATGTTTATTAGGCTATGATTGTAACAAATATTTCACATTTTCACTCGATACCGTAGTTTTTATGAGTAATTGAGGTAGGTTATTGTTATATTAGGCACTGATTATTCGTTATCACAGGTGTTTATTATACTTTGGCCATCTAATATTATGTCATGTGTCACTTTCACTTAGTTATATGCTTTGTAAACGTTTTATATACAATTTATTGTGTCTTTTTTCACTTATTTATATATGTTTTCATAATACATGATTTTTTTATCACAATACACCTGTACATTGTTTTATTTCCACTTGTTGCCTATATACATACATATTGTCAGTCTTTGGTACTTTCACTATGATTATTAGTTAGTACTCCTGCTTGCTGTGGTATTCAGCAAAGCACGGTATAGTACATAGTGACACCTGGCACTCCACACACTGCATGGTGGTCTTTTTGTGCTTCCTCGGCCTCACCTGGCTGTTCCAGCAGACATGGCACCGCCTTCTGCTAATGGTGACTCCATCTCGTTCCAGAGGCAGGTAACAGAGCTTGTGCACATTTAGATACTGTGCACACTGCAGGCGGTCCTGAACGGGGCGCCCAGGTTGTGCCACTGCCCTCTGTGGAGCTAGAGCGGGGGCAGCACGCCCACGAACTTTGGCGGCGCGCACCCTAGGGCGGCCAGGAGCGCGACGGCGCCCAGGCCCAGCCCGGCGGCCAGCCCGGCGGCCAGGGCGGCCAGGAGCACGACGGCCCTGGGCAAAGCGTCTGGGTTGAGGGTCGTCGATGTCCATAAAGTCGTCGTCATCGTCGTTGTCGTCAGAGCCGTCATCTTGCCCTGACGGTGGACCCAGGTAATCATGGCCAGAGTCATCTGTGAGGTGCCCTTCTTCTTCAGAGCCCCCCTCATAATCTCGCGGGGAACGAATGATGCGTGGGCGGCGTGTAGGTCGGCGAGGTGGGGAAGGAGTGGGTAAATAGGCCGAAAGTGGGGGGTCCTCAACCCTAGGGAGTGCTGGTGGTGGTGGGGAAGAATGGCGGGAGCCTGGGGCAACTTGGGTGGCGTGGGTAGATAAGGAAGACAATGGCGGGTCAACCTCAGCCTCCCGCTCAGCCTCACTATCATCACTTTCATCGTCATGGTCAAATCCACTAAAAAAGGCGTATCTTTCATGGATTTCGTCTAGATCGTCAAAATCTTCACTATAGTGAGACTGATAAGACTCGGAGCTATCACTACCCAACTCATCAACACTATTTTGGCCTTCACCACGTTCATAACTCCTCAAAGCTATCTCAATACCTCCGGGAGTCAACGCATCTTGTACGTGCCTTTGCGTTAGGGCGCGACGAACATGGGCAGGCGTCGAAGGGAGCGTAGAATCGGACACAAGGGAATAACTTTTTGGGCTAGTATCCATGTTGGCGGCAGGGTAGAGACTGTTTTGGTGGCGTACATGCTGTCTGGTGGCGTCGCCTAGCGACGCCTGGTGACCACGGAGCGAAATTTTTACGCGCGCCATTCGAAAAGCACTCACGCAAGCAATGGTACAGTGGTGTACCACCCGGGTTCCTCGGGCCAAAAAAAAATGGTACACACGTGTACCACCCGGGGTCGAAGGGTTAAGAGTCTCCCCGCAGTCGCCCAGTAAAACCTCTTAAGAGTCTCCCTGCAGCTGCCGGGTTAATGGGTAATGAAAACCATGAGTGGGTTTCTTGAGGAATTTGGTGGGAGGATTTAGAGGTAATGGTAGCCGCAAATTGTTGCGCCTCAGCTTCCCAGTCCACCCACGGGCCCACACCGACAGTACCTGCCCCACTTGCAGGACTGGATTGTGACTCTGATCGAGCGCCGGAGTTGTATCCAATTCCGGCGTTAGTGAGTTGAGTGATTTGATATAATTCACGCCGTCAGATCGTGTCCAGTCAGAAAAGAGTCGTGCAGTTGAGGCAGGAGGTAATGCCGGAGTAGAAGAGTAAACAAAGAAGTCGGAGGAGTATACAATAGGTATAGCCTTAATTGTAACATCTAATAATTGCCCTTGCAAATCTTTAGCTCTAAGCTTTTTACTCTTACTGACTTCTATGGCCCAGTCACTAGGGACCGGTAGCTCCCCCGATACAGTCGTTTGTGCCAAATGTGGGTTTTTTGCAATAGCCGGTACCCATGAACAATCTGGCCCGTACAAGAGAGGCATAGGGCCTCTCCTGTGTGGGAGTCTATCTAACGGGGGAGGGGTAACGTCCGTGATAACCCGGACGTTTGTGGTAGTCAAAGAGGCGGGCACTGTCGTTCCACTTGCCGTGATATTCGACGGGTTGATGTAATAGGGAAAGAGCTATTGGGAGGCCTAACCCCAGTTGGTTCTAATGGCCGCACAGTTGACTCTACCGGGGGAGCCACTGGCGACGTAGTAGAAGGTACCTGAGACGAAGGGATATACGGACGCATAACGTTATGTAATAACTCATTGGGGGTAGTCTGTTGTGACACACTTACTATGGGAGTCTCTAGAAGACCCTGAACCTTCCGACCCTTCTTCATGAGGGTTCGGTTGTGCAGAGGACAAATTAGCCTCCTCTATCTCGTCCGGTAGTTCTAGAATTTCCGGCGTTTGTTGCCGTGATTCTGCTTGTATGTTTTAAGGCCACATTAAGTCTGGGACCGACGATGGGATTGTTTCTACATTATCACGTCTTTCCGCCGTATCCAGATCCTGAACTATTAGTTGTACCTGTGAGGGTTCTGACTGTCTCCAGACCCCCGTCCCTGATTCGCAGGTCGGGAGTCCGGTATTACCTCACTAGCCTGGGAATTATCATAGCTATTAGTTGAACAACCTCGGTACTGTTCCGCTAATACCCTCTGAGACACTATTGGAGGCCTCTGCCTAGGTACTGTACGTTAAAATTCAGTTTGGGGATGGCAAACGTAAAGTCTTGTGGTTCACTTATTGTTTCCCTGGGTACATCCCTGGGATTCGACTCAGTTTCCTCCGTCTCTGCCTCCGCGCTGCCAGATTGGACGTTAGGCCCTGCGGAGGTAGAGGCGGAGGCAAGTGGCCGCGGTTCCTGCCGAGGCTGGCGCCGCGACACCGTCTCATCCGTGCGGGCACTAGAATGTCCTGTCACCGATTTTGGAGTTGAAGTTACTAAGTCCTCTTTCCGTCGTTTAAGTGACCTAGTTGTCTCGACGGAAGAATAACGGGCCTGTCTATACGGAGACCTAGATCTGGACCTCGAGTGGGTCCCGGGTGAAGGTGAACGTCTTCGTTTCGGGCGGCTGGGGGGGGTTGCCGCAGTGCTGTCATCACTACTCACTGCTACTCACTAGCTCTTTAGAAAGTACTTTAGGCTTAGCTTTCGGTTTCGGAGTGGACTTTGCCGGAGTTAATTTTACATATGGAGATTTGATTACAAGATAATCCCAGAGCGCTTCGTCATCACATTGCAAGGCCTTATGGGCAACGTCTTTTGCGTAAACATTATACAAGTTCTTAATCTCCTTTAATGCCAGTAGGCATGAATGATCTCTCTTCTCAAATAGCGCCGTACGCATTTCTGAGCACACAGCGCACATCTTAGACACCCAGATGCCTCTTGATCTGTCAAGGCATTTTACACATCTCACGCATAGTTTGTGTGCTATTACTGGTAAAAGAGAGCAGGTAGGAGTAGCGCATAGAGTAAAAAGCATGATGGATAAGGACAAACCCCCCCCCCCCCCCCCACTGTGATCGGCTCCTCACCTGCTGCCTGTGCTGCTACTATGTGTCGTGATCTGGAAATAGAAAATTTCCAGGAATCAATGTTCATAAGGATGATCCGAGAGGTTTTACACATCCTACCACAAGTCCGCCGGAAAATTAGCCATAGCCACTGCTACTCTAATCTTCCGCCGGGCCTGACAGTGAAAAACTTTAGTTTTTCCATTTAAATTTGTTTGAACTGCTTACCTGTGACTAAGTGTCACTGGCCCATTAAAACTCTAGTCTTGTACTATCTTATTTACTATTTGGACTAGATAGATAGTATTGTCACACTTGACTGTTGCGCTGTGCGTAGAAGTCATGTCGGTGAGGCTATCGGTCGGGCGAGTTCACTCGGCGGGCCGAGATACTTCCCATAGGAATTAGCATTTCCGCCGGGAGGTAAGTGGTAAAGCACACTACTCCGGGGGTCATTGGTTCGTTCCCCTCTCCACACCAACAGGACGTCTCCTGGGTCCTTGTTAACATGTAAAATAATCACTACATGCAACACAAGGAATACATCTTAGGGCTACAATAGTAACATCTATCTATCTATCTATCTATTGCCTGACGCCGTGATCCCCGAAGGGGTGGCCACGAACGAACCGCCCCCATGCACCTCTGTCCCCAGTCAGTCGACGCCCCTCCCCCTAGCCCACTAAGGAAACCCCTACTGAGGCTGGCCATGAGGCTCGTAGTAATCATCATCTTGGTTGGTAACCTTACCTCCTGAAGACACAGCAGCCGCACAAGGTGAAGGTCCCACGAGAGAGGGAAGACACAGAACTCGGACACTAGAAGGTTCCGCACCACATGTGGCAACCCTTGAACTAGTGCGTCTGCTATAAAAACTATAATGCAACTGCCTCTTAGAGACGGCCTGAAGCATAATCTTGCGGATATAGTAGCCTCTTAACTAGTAGATAAGAGCACGAACTAAGACGCATCAAAACAAAAAAAACATTAATACATGAGATGCTGATCCTGGGGGATATGGTGGCGTCTGTACAATAGTACCCTATTTTAACACTTCCTGCGGGCATACCAATGGGGCAGCCTGTGCTAGCTAATCTAAAACCTGTTCAATACAACTCAGATATATACAAATGAGCAAGGACTCCCTAGAAGAGAGCTAACGAAGTATAAAGCGGGAGCACAGGCTGCGCACCACCACTCGGTATGGCCGCGGGGAGTGGAAGGAGCAAACATGGCGGCTCAAGGAGCAGCGTCAGGGAGAGAATATGCAAGAAATCCACCGAGATGGAAAGCATTATATATAGCATAATTTAAGTTTATTTTTTTCCTTTTTATTTTTTCGAAAGTTATTTCGTAGTGAGTACCCAATCATAAGACGATTCCATAAGAGAATTAGCGTTGCCCTTATGACGTAGGACTCTTTTTCCCCGCGGCGGTCGATTCAAACTGGCTACCCGCGGGCGCTTGAAGGGGGATTATTATACTAATAGGCATATCGTCAATGATGGAGGGGCCACTAATAAATATATATATATATACCACTAACATGAATATATGGAACAGTCCTCCAGTGGAGTAGAGTAGCGCGGGGCGAGATGTCCGACCGCGCTAGGTTTTACCAAGCGTGGGAGGTGCACGAGGAAGAAAAATTGCCTCTTCATACAAAGGAGTACAAAGGAGTACAAAGGAAATCAAGCAACAACAGATCTAGTGACCCTTCTAGGTTGCTTGTCCTCCAAAACACTGAGGATCAAGTGTCCAAACAGTGGTTTAGAGTGGGTAAGGGAACATTGGAAAGGGAATTACTTCCCTGGAACTAATGTCCGTGGCAGGATTAGGAAGTTAGTAGGGGACAGATGGGTTAGTAACTGAGGGGGGGATAAAATAAAGTTATTCATTTACAAACGCAGTCAGTCGCGGGTTTGATGCGAGATATTTGTCTTCGCGGAGTTTAAATGAATCAACGGTGATGCAGTCTATAACGTTTCGGGGAAGCCCATTCCACAAGTTGACAACTCGATTGAAGAAGAAATTCTTAGATTCGTGTGAGTTAAAAGATTTACCAATAATTTTGCAACCGTTTCCCCGCGTGTAATTAGATTGGTCGATAGTGAAGTACTTACTACAGTTCATATTGTCGATGCCTTTGATGATTTTGAACACTTGAATTAAGTCACCTCTTAATCTGCACTGAGTTAAAGGAAATAGATTTAATTCTCTAAGACGCTCTTCGTATGGTTTGTTCTTTAGGCTAGGTATCATTTTGGTAACTCTACGTTGAACTCGTTCTAGCTTGTTTATATCTTTTTGGTAATAAGGGCACCAGGATTGAACGCAGTATTCCAGAAGAGGGCGGACTAAGGAATTGTAAAGGGTTAGGATAACTTCTTTGGATTTATGCTCAAATGACCTGCCTATAAAGCCAATTATTTTGTTTGCCTTCTTAACCCAGTGAGACCCAGCGTCGCACGTGATGCGTCGGCAGTGTTTGATCACCAACTCCCAGCGACGCATCACGTGCGTCCGACTCCAACTCCGACTATCCAACTCTAGCTCTTCCCAAGCTTTCTGGCATCTAGCCAAAAACCTCTCCAACAATTTCTCTTCCTCGTCTTTCCCTCCCCTTTCCCACTCTGATGGCTCAACCATCACTTCTTCCTCTGACAAAGCTAAACTCTTCGCTCAAACTTTTGCTAGAAACTCCACCTTGGATGATTCCGGTGCTATTCCTCCCTCTCCGCCCTCCTCTCTCTTACTTATGCCTAATATCCTAATCTCTTCTAAAGATGTACTTTTTACCCTCTCTGGGCTTAACACTAATAAGGCGTACGGTCCGGACGGTGTTCCTCCTGTTGTTCTCAAAAACTGTGCTTCCGTGCTGACTCCCTGCCTAGGCAAACTCTTTCGTCTCTGTCTATCCTCTAACGTCTTCCCTTCATGCTGGAAGTTTGCTCACATTCAACCTGTCCCAAAGAAGAGTGACCGCTCTCAACCCTCCAACTATCGTCCAATTGCTCTTATCTCTTGTCTTTCTAAAGTTTTTGAAACTATTCTTGCTTCCAAATTTCTTAAGCATTTCTCTTATCATAATCTGCTCTCAGATCGCCAGTATGGCTTCCTTAAGGGTCGCTCTACTGGTGATCTTCTTTCATATCTTACTAACTCTTGGTCATCCTCCTTTCGGGACTTCGGTGAGACTTTTTCTATTGCACTAGACATATCGAAAGCCTTCGATAGAGTCTGGCATAAATCTTTAATTTCTAAACTACCCTCCTTCGGTTTCTATCCCTCCATCTGTGCCTTTGTCTCTAATTTCCTTTCCGGCCGTTCCATAGCCGCGGTTGTGGACGGCCATTGTTCACTTCCTCACCCTATAAACTCCGGTGTTCCTCAGGGCTCTGTCCTATCTCCTATTCTCTTTCTAATTTTTATAAATGATCTCCTTAACTGTACCTTAATTCCCATCCATTCATACGCAGACGACTCAACCTTACACTACTCCATTAGTTTTTCAGAACGCCCCAGCCAGCAATCTCTCGACAACAAACGTAATGAAGCCATAGAACTCTTAAATTCTGATCTAAATACAATTTCCAATTGGGGCAGAGAAAACCTTGTTAACTTTAATGCTTCCAAAACCCAATTTCTCCATCTATCTACCCGTCAGGATCTCCCAGCGGACTATCCCTTATTCTTCAACAATACAAAAATCAACCCTTCATCTTCTCTCAATATTCTTGGTGTCTCTTTTTCTTCTGCTCTCATTTGGAAGGACCATATTACCAGTCTTGCTAAGGCAGCCTCCCAGAAGCTGGGTGTGCTCAACCGCCTTAGGGGGTTCTTCCCCTGCACAGCTTCTTGCTCTGTACAGGGGCATAGTGCGCCCTTGTATTGAGTATTGTTCACATGTGTGGGGAGGTTCCTCTCACACCGCTCTCCTAGACAAAGTTGAAAGGAAGGGCTTTCGTATCATTAACTCCCGTCCACTCACCAACTCTCTGCAATCTCTCTCTCTCCGCCGCAATGTTGCATCTCTCTCGCTATTCTATCGCTACTATAATAATCAGTGTTCCTCAGAGCTATCCCAGTGCATACCACCTCCTTTACGTAGGGCACGTGGTACCCGTCTTGCAACTCAATCCCACCCCTACTCTGTGCAACTCTCCAACCCAAGAGTGAAACGTTACTCTCAAACTTTCTTCTACTCAACAGCTGAGCTCTGGAACTCTCTCCCAGAATCAGTCTTTCCCTCTTCCTATGACTTAAATTGCTTCAAACTCCGTGTGTCCAGGCATTTTGGCTCGAACGTCCCTTGATTTTGGCCCTGTCACTCTTTCAACTATGGGGGAGGCACTCGCTATAGGCAGTTATGCCTTTTGCCTCCCTCAATCACATAGAAAAAAAAAAAAAAAAAAAAAAAAAAATATAAAAAACACTTACGTGGCTCGTAAGGTAGGAAATGGCGGGAGAATAGGAGGGGGAGGTACCGTAGTGTGTGTGTGAGCCGGGCCAGTAGGTGTGAGCGGGCCAAGACAGCCGCGCGGCTGGTGGTGGTGGGCTTAGTGGGGATACTTTACACCCTTAGTTCACCGCCACTTTGAACCTTCATTACTCCGGTCGTATGGGAGCTAGAGGCTTGATATTTATGTGAGACACTCCTTAGGATGTATGCCGTACAATGCCATACTCAGTTTTTACCCTAGTGCTCCCGGGCGGGTGGTCATGCGGGGGAGACGAACTTTCGAACCCCCCGCCCCCCAAATGACCGAATTTTTTATTTTTTTTCATTTCTCACCATTCTCTTCCATTTTGGCTCAACAAATTTTTTTGAGGCTCCCCCCCCCCCCCCCCCCCCCCCCCCCCCCCCCCCCCCAAAAAATGTCCGAGGTGATTTTTTTTTTTTTTTTTTTCATTTCTCATCCTTGTCTTCCATTTTTAGCAAACAAACAAAAAAAAAGAAGTGAAAATGGCTTGGGACTGGGGTGAACAAAATATTATAACTAGCCGGGGCTCAACGGGTTAACAACTTCTGAACATTGTTGACTCGGTTTTAGGTTACTCGATATTGTTACTCCCAGATCGGTTTCTCTGTTTACATTCTTAAGCTGAGTGCCATTCATCGAATAGTTTGCTTTCTCATTTAGGTATCCGATATGTAGTACTTTACATTTATCCGCATTGAAACTCATTTGCCAAATTTGGGCCCAACATGACAATTTATCTAGATTGTGTTGCATATCGTCAACTTGTTCTTTTGAGAGTACGCTATTTGCAATTTTTGTATCGTCAGCAAATTTTGAGATTGTACAGGTGAGACCCTCATCTATGTCGTTGATGTAAATTAGAAAGAGAATTGGTCCTAGTACCGATCCCTGGGGTACCCCGCTACTTACATTGGTCCATTTAGATGCCTTACCGTTTATGACTACTCTTTGCTTTCTGTCGCTGAGCCAATTTTCTATCCATTTCAACACACCGTCTTGTATTCCATGCGCTTTTAGTTTTAGCAGTAAATGTTTGTGGGGAACTTTGTCAAAGACCTTTTGAAAATCAAGGTATATAATATCTACAGCTTTACTCTCATCGTAGAGGTTGAGGATATCGTGGAAGAAGTCTAAGAGGTTTGTTAAACAGGAACGTTTTTTACGAAAGCCGTGTTGAGTACCGGTATCTTTAAGTATGTTATTTTCCTCTAAGTGATTTACGAGTCTGTCTGGTATGACCGTTTCTAGCATTTTACATACAACTGAGGTTAAGCTAATTGGACGATAGTTACTGGGTAGGGATTTGCTGCCTTTTTTGAATATCGGTGTTACGTTGGCTAGCTTCCACTGATCAGGCATAGTTCCAGACTGCAAGGATTTATTGAATAGTAATGTCAGTGGTTTGGAGAGGTCATCCTTAGCTTCCTTTAGAACTCTAGGCGAGATTGTATCAGGTCCAGGCATTTTATTTACCTTGAGTTTATCTAAACAATTCAATACTTCTCTCTCTGTAACGGTGATGTTGCTTAAAACATCTGAATTATCAATCTGAATCGGCGATGGTGTAGGGATATCACTGAGGTCTTCTGTTGTAAAAACTGATGCAAAAAAGGTATTCAGGGCATTACTCATTTGTACTTCGTCTTTGGTGTATTCTCCATTTTCATCGACTAACGGTCCAACAGTTGAAGTAACTACTTTTTTCTTTCTGATATAACTATAGAATTCTTTCGGGTTTGTTTTACTTTGATTCGCAATATGTAACTCTAAGGTCTTTTTACTTTGCTTAATTAACTTTTTGGCTTTGCGTCGTAGCTCTACAAATTTCACCCGTTCTTCGTCATTTTGTGAGGATTTGAATCTATCATTAGCAAATTTTTTAGCAAGCAGACAGTTTGAAATATCTTTATTCCACCATTTGGGCTTATTATTATGGCCTGGACGCCGTATTTTCGATGGTATGCAGTCTTGCACTGCTTTTAGGTAAGTGGTTTCGAATAACTTCCAAGATGTATTTATGTCGTTATTGTTAATTAAAAAGCTCCAGTCAGTTTCTTTAAACATAGCTCTAAGTTTATGGAAGTTTGCTTTCTTGAAATTAGGGACTTTTTCGATGCTACTATTTGGTTCGTTACTAGTAAACTTTAACCCTCCAGCCCCGGCTATGTATTATATATATATTCCTCAAAACCCGGGTGTTTTGGCCGAAAAACGTCTAGGCTAGGCTACCGTATATTTGTTAATCAGACTGCTTCCCGCATTCCCGCGCATCCCCAAGCGTAGCTGTGTTATTTACCTGTAGAATTGCATTAAGTAGAGCTCTTTAAGTCCGGGTGTTTCCGCACCCTCCTCAGCACCCCGCCATGGAGTGGCTTCGGTCACCCAGGCTTTATTGTGGTCGGCAGGGAGGGTTCTGTGGGGGCGCTCGGTTATGGCCTTGGAATTGCTCGGGGCCTTGGGGCTGTTCGGCCAGGCAGCTTGGGGAACAACAACAACAACAACAACAACTGGTTGAGCTGTGATGATGATTTCATTGGAGATAACTTTATGGCCAAAACAGCCACTTTACACTACTATTCGATACTTAACAACAACATACAGGCACACACGAACAAGCGACGCTCTCCTTCTTGTGGCCGGAGATGCGGGGCGTCGGTCCAGCCGGCTGTTGTTTACATGCGTCGGACCGACGCCTCACACACGAAGCTCACAGGCTTTCAACCACTGGGCATTCAAGAGCCCTTCCGGGTACCTGTTATATGCTTTTTTATGGGCGTTCAAGAGCCCTTCCGTGGTGAGAGGGTTAAAGTGAAAGTTATCGTACGATGGTCGCTGTTACTGAATTCATCACCAACATTCAAATTCTCTGTTAATTCTTCTTTTATTCAAATGCCCACCAAATGACAACCATACTAATTAGGAGGCTACAGTTTCCACCATTCTCAAGCTGATGTAAGGTACGTCATCACGATATATAAATATTATGTGATACATTCAAAATTGCTTAAACTGTGCCTTGTTGAAGTACAGTACGCATGTTTTTGCCTGTACAATTATACATACAGTCAACCCTCGAATGTGCGACTAATAGGGGGGGACCCTTGTCCGCACATTGAAAAAGTCCGGACATTGAAAATACATTGGGGGAAAAAAAAAAAAAAAAAAAACGCCGCTGTAGGCCTACTCCGTCCCCTCCCCGTCCCGGCCTCAACCCCGACCCCGTTACTGTGATGATGTTGATAAGCCTTGTGCTACACTCTATTGATAATGCAAAACTATTGAACACACTTAAAAGTGTATGTTATTTGGTCTCTATATAATCTGTGAATCATTTCCAATATGATGAAATTAAAGAACACATTTTTCCACCAACTCATAATCAGCAAAAATGACACAAATGTCAATTAAAAATATGTTACAATATTTCCCAATCAATTTGTGTAGACACACTTTCAAGGCGAAAATAAACCGTGGGAAAAACAACAACAATACAGTAAATAAATTAAATAAAATCTCCCGACGCTCGGAACTCGAAGACGGGGGAATATTTGTTGTTGACTGTATCTTATTTCTTGTTTATGTGCTGGAAGGATATTATATTTTTCAATTCCATCGCATTAGAAATTATTCAAAGATTACAAAAAGTCCAAATAAGACATAGTTATGTTAATGTATAAGGGAGTTACGTAGATGCATTAGAGAGATAGATAGATAGAAAGAGAGAGTTGCAGAGGGGGAGTGAGCGATAAACACGAACTATTATGAGATGGACTTAATTGGTTCTGAAAAGACAAAGGAGACTTTTTTTATTGACTCTTTTTCATGTTATTATTTGTGTGCTAGAAGGATAATATTGTTTTCAATTCCATCGCATTAGAAATGATTTATAGATTACAAAAAGTCCAAATAAGACATAGTTATGTTAATGTATAAGGGAGTTAGTTAGATGCATTAGAGAGATAAATAGATAGAGAGAGAGTGGCTAGGGGCGAGCGAGCGATAAAATACTAACATATATGAGACAGACTTATGTTTCTGAAAGACAAAGGAGACATTTTTATTTACTCTCGTTTTCATTTTATTATTTGTGTGTTAGAAGGGTAATATTGTTTTCAATTCCATCGTATTAGAATTGATTCATAGATTAAAAAAAGACCAAATAAGACATAGGCCTAGTTATGTTAATGTATAAGGGAGTTAGGTAGATACATTAGAGAGATAGATAGATAGATAGATAGAAAGAGAGTTGCAGAGGGGGAAGTGAGCGATAGACAAACACGAACTATTAAAATACCGGACAACTTTTAAATTAACGGTCTTTTGCCCGATTTGTCCGGTCTTTTGGGGACTTGTCCGCATCGGCTGTTGGGTCCGCACAAACCGAAGTCCGGTCAACTGGGGTCCGCCCATGCGAGGGTCGACTGTACATACACAAATTTAAAGACCGAGTGCTCCACACGAAGCGCGGTTCCGGTCTCACGTCCTAATGGCGGCTTTCTAGCCCTTCCGACCCGGGCTGCCTTACAAAAGGACGGAGGTCGTATCCGGGCGATCTGGCCGAAAAACGTCTAGGCCTAGGATACCGTATCTTTGTTATTTTAACTGCTAGAAATTTCCCACGCATCTCTAAACGTAGTCCGGTTTCCAAGCTGTAGACTGGCATTGAGTAGAGCTCTCTAAGTCAACTGGTTCAGTTGTGATGACGATTTCCGTGGAGCGAATTTTGCCACGATGTTGACAATATCGGAGCTTTTCAGACACTAATTTCATCATACCATGCAACAACAACATTGATCCGACGTCTCCTTCTTGTTTTCGGAGGTGCGGTGACGCAATGACCGGCTTTGTTTACATACGTCGGACGCACGGCGTCCAGACCAAGCTGAATAGGCTTTCAAGCTTACTGCCTTTTAAAAGGACACCCGGGGTCCTGCCCATCTGCCGCAGTGTCCTTATAAAAGGACACCCGGGCTGGAAGGGCTAGGCAACCCTGTTAAGAGCTGTCTCACTTGTCAGGTTCTTTGATTTAAGATCAGACAGCAAAGGCCGCCCCTTGGTGCAGCTCCCTCCAAATTCATGGACTTGCATCTTTTCATCCAGCTTTGTTCATCCATCCTCTCCACATGTCCAAACCATCCAAGCCTGTTAGTGCACATCTATCTATGTATCTATTGCCGGACGCCTTATTCCCCTTAATGAGGGTGGCCATACACTGTAAGAAGGACAAACCATGCCAATTTACTGAAGGATTTACAGGATTGACCACTCAATTCAGGACCCGTCCGACCCCGAGGCCCTCTATGTATCTTTTTAGCTTTATTTTTCTACAGTGGTGTTTGATAATTGCTGAGGGGCACAGGGCCCAGGGTGTGGCTTTGGTTTCCCGGGTGTTTCTGCACCCTCCTCAGCTCCCCGCCATGGAGTGGCTTCGGTCACCCAGGCTTTATTGTGGTCAGCAGGGAGGGTTCTGTGGGGGCGCTCGGTTATGGCCTTGGCCTTGCTCGGGGCCTTGGGGCTGTTCGGCCAGGCAGCTTGGGGAACAACAACAACAACAGTGGTGTTTGGCTAGTCCATCCACTAACCTGCTTCACCCTTATGTAAGTCGTACCGATTTGTATCAGGTTTATTCTCCTAGACAGGTTGCCGACCAAGGCTAACGCGTCCCATCGACTCATCCTTGATACATAACCTTCTCCTTAGCTCTTCACTTGATATCCTATCTTGCAGTTTGGTACTATACATCCATCTCACCATTCTCATCTAATTGTGTTCTATTCTGTTGATATCATCCGCTTTGACAGGCTACGTTTTTTAAGCATATGCCATTGCGCTTCTAACGCATGAAGCATACACCTTTCCCTTCAAGAGGAGAGGGAGTTTTCTCATGGTGAGTAGTGGCATAAGTTCTCTAAACATTCCCCAGCTGCATCTTATTCTGGCGATAGTGACAGTCTCAGCCCCACCACCGGCAGAGATGGTATCACCCAAGTAGCAAAACTTGTCCACCATCCCAGTGCCTCATTGCCAAAGTTAACACTCTCGAGCCGGTCATTGAATACAAGCTCACCTTTGCATACAACGCATACAAATTTCTCAATATCGGATTTCTTCCTTGGTAGAGGTTCCTTTATTCTAGTGTAAAGCTTCTTCCCGTGATGTACCCAGCTGTGGCAAATGCTACACTGTATTGAGTTTGCGCCCACCCCTTTTCTGCATACCAGGCATGGGTATGCACCACTCTTTTCTACCTTTCCTAGCCCTAATCTACTGCGTGTCATATAAGGCGACTAAGGGTAAGCAAACATTCTTCTTCACTGCCATCAAAGACTGGAACGACCTACCCCAGTCAGTCCGTGAAAAGAGAACACTGTATTCCTTCAGACGTAGCCTGAAGGAACACCTGAACCGGACAGCTGCGAGAAGGGAGCACCAAGCTTATGTCTACTACTAAATACGACATAAGAGATAGACAAACCAAACTGAAATGATTACCGGTACTGATTACGGATTACTGATATTTACTATAGGATGTAAGGTATCTTAAAATAACCCCCTAGAAATACTTTCTCTAAAGTATCTATTTCTTTATCCTCCCCTTTTCCCCAGCTAACCTAATCCCACAAGGACCCCAATGGAAATACGCCTAACGGCCTTATTGGGCTATCCTTAGTTGGAATTATGCAAGGCTGGTACATGTCATATTTGTAACAAACTATGTGGTACCAACTCTGTAAATTGCTGACTGAATAAATATTATTATTATTATTATTATTATTATTATTATTAATAGGGGGAATGGCGTTAGACTTGCGGACACACAGCCATTACTATACAATGAAGCCTTGTTATTGGTGCTGGCATTGTTCTCATATGACAGTGCTGTGACAGGGCTTCATTGTTCTTGTCCAAGTTGCCTAATGGCGGCACATTGGCGGTGGATGTCGCTCCCTCCGGACCCGGACCTGGTGCCTTGGGCCTAACCTGGACGAAATGGATCCAGAGGGTACAGTACGTAGTGCTTCTCCGGACTGGCACTCTCCGTCCAATAGTATAGGGGGCCCGAAACTAGTGGTAGCGCTCCAGGAGGCTGCCCTGTCATTGGGCGAAAAATACCAGACCAGTCGTACGTGCACAGGGTGCGTCCCTGCGGCTGGTTCTGGTGGGGCATACCGAGGCCACTGGATCCTACCCCCTTGTAATCTCTTGGGGGAAGGTGCTGGGAATGGTCCCCGGGGTAGACTGGAGTCGGAGTTCTGGGGGTGGGGGGGTGATGCCCATTTGCCAGCCAAATTACCAAATATGACTAAACCACCTAAAGAGAAACAACGTAAGTCCGACGATCTAAAACCGCACAGGATACGGACAAATGCCCCCCACAGTCTCAGACTTGCTAGTGTGAATGTTGGTAGTTTGAATCTGCGTGCAAATGAAGTGGCTGAGATGTGTGAGAGGAGGTGAGTGGATGTCTGCTGTGCCCAGGAAACACTCTGGAAAGGGTATGGGGTACAGTGGATTGTTGGAAGAAAGAAAAGATATTGGGAGGTTTGACGTACCTCCCAACCTACCAAATAGGAAAACCTACTATTTGGTAGTAGTCTTGGAAAATCCAACGTCAAGGCTATTAACCTAATTGCAATGACGACTTGTCTATTTTGACTGCTATGTCGTCATTCCAACCGCGGTTAAAAAGAAAACGTCTAGAGTCTACTCCTTATCTTGCTCTAGGAGACGTTGTACATTAACCAAAACTACCACCGAAGGTGAAAAAAGCATAGAAGAGAAGAAAAAGGGGTTTACCTTAGTTACCGCTTAAGGCCCATCCCGTGTTCCGTCATGTGCAGATCCCTGTCGAACGTGCGCATGAGCGACCCTCTCTTGTTATCACATCTCACGTCAGCAGAAGAACGCGGATGGGCAGGGGTCCGGCGTGAGGGAGGGTATTATGTACGTTGGATTTTCCAAGACTACTACCAAATATTATTATGTTCCTTCCAACAACCAACTATACTCCTAAAATCGATTAATGAAATTTACAAACACATGTGGCAGTCCGTGGATTCGAATCCAGGATGCTCACACCGAAAATCAACACCTTATGCATCGCACCACGAAGACAGTTAAAGAATGGTGGACACTGCCTACGATTTATTATGCAACTTCGAATCCTGCATATCAATCTAAGCATGTACACACATCCCAACTGCAACTCACGTAGGCTATGCATATGTGAATGGAAAGAGCAATTAATGGGGCCTTAACCACTAGGGAAGTCCTCTCGATAAATTACCCCTGAACCAATATCAATTATTATGTTCCTTCCAACAACCAACTATACTCCTAAAATCGATTAATGAAATTTACAAACACATGTGGCAGTCCGTGGATTCGAATCCAGGATGCTCACACCGAAAATCAACACCTTATGCATCGCACCACGAAGACAGTTAAAGAATGGTGGACACTGCCTACGATTTATTATGCAACTTCGAATCCTGCATATCAATCTAAGCATGTACACACATCCCAACTGCAACTCACGTAGGCTATGCATATGTGAATGGAAAGAGCAATTAATGGGGCCTTAACCACTAGGGAAGTCCTCTCGATAAATTACCCCTGAACCAATATCAATTATTATGTTCCTTCCAACAGTAGGTTTTCCTATTTGGTAGGTTGGGAGGTACGTCAAACCTCCCAATTTGTTAGTAGTCTTGGCAAATCCAACGTCAAGGCTGCATAACAAATAGGAGGAGGACATCCAAGCCCAACCTACCAAAAAAACCAATGCATAAAACAAAAGTATGAATGACAAAGACACAATTTAAACAAGAGAGTCTAATAAAAGAGTGAAAAACTGAGGAGTAGCTAAAAAGAACAGTTTTAACACATGCCCGTCATTCATAGTAATGCAAAAACATAGACTTGTCTGAAACCAAAAAGGTACTGTACCCAAAATCCCTTTTCTTCAAAAACCAACAAAAACACTGAACACAAGAACAAAACACAATTTTCAATGTGGCAAAAACACTTATGTACTGGAACAATACACAATCCCAAACTTGCAATCCAGTGTTGCAAACCCGTACACCCCCCCCCCCCCCTTTGTCATATAAAACAAAGGAAAAGAACGAGGGACAAGGGGGGAAGACCAGGGATCTTCGCCAGAGCACCAGGAAACATGACCCCCGAGAGCAATCACCAGCCGAGGGGGCCGAACACTGGACACGGAGAGGAAGGAGGAGATGAAGGAATTGATAGAAGACCCACAAAACCGCTGAGGCGAAGGCAGGGAAGAATCGACGTGGCAGGAACCGGAAGGAGGCAGCAAAGGATCTGACATCGTGCGCAGAACCCCTACAAACAGGGCGACGGGCACGAACGGTCCGACTAACGCGGCGGCCCAACTGCACCAGCGAGAGCCTCCCACCTGTCCGAGGAGACACCCACACAGCAGGACCCGAAGGCGGCGCCACAGACGCAACAGAGGAGTGCAAGGCCGACACCGGGCACAACACATGGCGAGGATGCCCAAGCCGGAAAGCCTGGACGGCGAAAGGCCGGACAGCGGGGGCCGCCCTCCCAAGTGTGGCAACAAAAGGAGGGGAGGAGGCGAACGAGACGCCATGCAAGGACGGGGAGAATCGCACGCAGTCCCGGGGCCATGACAATGCCGCTAGGGCAGACAACCGAACCCCAGTGGCCAGAGTGACAAGGAAGAGCGGACGCCCGAGCAACAGAACCGGCGTAGCGGCCCTTGTAGACGTGGGCGAAGCCAGAAGGACCAGAGCCCGCCCCAGATCCCACTGCGGAGGGACCTGGCGCGGAGGAGGTCGATCCCGGAAGGCAGCCGTCAGGAAGGAATCCAGCACCTGTGGCAGAACGACCAGCCCAGCGACGGACCCAAAGAGCCCCCGGACGGCAGACAAGGGGGTACGTATAGCGTCGACCCGAAAGTGACGTGTACGGAAGAGGTGAAACAAGGAGCGTAGGACGAGGGAAGGAGAGCCAACAGGCAGGCGAGCGGCCTGTAGCCACCTAGGAAAAGACCTCCAGCGGGACCCGGAAGGCCCCCAAGGAGAAGACGGCCAGGAACGCTGCAGGAAGTCAGTCAGGGCCCGGCCAGGGCCCGGCCCGGGACCGGGAGCCACCGTGCCACATGAACAAGCACGATGCGAAGGCCAACGAGGCCCGCAGGTCCCCAACCGAGCCCAAGCGGAAGCCGGAGACAGGGAGAGGGACCGGACTCGGGCACCACCGCGGCAACCGGGCGGACCAAGCCCGTGCCGGCCACAGAGGCGCGAGGAGCCCGACGCAGCCGCGGTACAGCCGCAGCCTCGCGAGGACTGGGCACAGCAACAGCGCGTCTGGGGGCGGAAAGATGTATATCGACCGCCACCCATACCAGGCCACCATGAAAGCGGCCGGACCCCCCCCGGAGCGCGAGGCCGGAGGGAGAGGTCCAAAGGCAACTGGCGCGGCACCCCCGATGCGAACAAGGCGACCTCCGGAACACCTCAGGAAGCCGCGAGGTCGGCGAACACAGTCCGTTGCAATGCCCATTCAACAAGAACGCCCTGCCCCCACGACAGGGCGGCCGCCCACAGGGTGGCAGGCCCGGGCAGGGAGGAGGCATGCAAGGAGAAGGGGTGCCGGGCCGCGAGGAAGAACAACTCCACCGAGACCCCCAATAGAGTCAACGACCTGGAGGAACCCCCGCAGAAGGAAAACAGGGGACAGCCTGTCTGAGTGTCTAACCCGAAGGCCACCGACTGACCCCGAAGGGCCAGCGCGTAGTCCCGCAGGAAGAACAGAGGAACCAACAGTCCGAGGGCATAGACGGGTAAGGGGAGGGAGACCCACCCATCTGCCAGGAAGTGGACGTCCCAGGGTCGATCGGGAACCCCACCCAACCTCGCTCGACGGATCTGTGGCTACCCAGACCGTCGGCGGGGGGGCGGACCAGGGCACAGCCGCAGAGAGCGAGCCCGGAGCAACCCAGAGACCGAAGCGTCAGCGAACGGGACGCAGGAGCGGCAGGAGCCGATCCAGAGGGGCAACGGAAACACCACGGGGCCCATGAGGAGGAGGCGGAGGAGCCAGAGGCTCCCTAAGGAAAGGGGCAGAGCGGCCCAAAGCAGCGAACCCACGAACGAGTCCCAGAGCCACCCCAGGAGGGAGACCGAGTGCAACACGGCGAAGACCTTCCACCGAAGGTGCACCGCGGTCGGCAGACCCCGGGTCACCGTAGCGCCGGACAAAACCCATGCGAGACCGACCCATGGCACGACACGCGACGGGGTCAAGCGTGAATCGGGAACATCAAAAGGGGAACCCGAACCGTGCGACGGTGCGAACGACTGGGAGGGCGTCGCCAACTCACAGGCCTAGGGCTTCGGAAACAACCAACCAGGCGGCCAAGGAAAACAGGAGCTGGAGCCCGCTCCTGAGGAGAGGACCCAGAGCCTGCCCCACATGTGCGGAGAAGATCCGCGGCGCGATGGGGAGACCAAAGGGAAGGCCGGCGAACAGGAACACACGAACGGAAGTCCGAACGGCCAAGAACCGCAGGAAGAGAGGATGGAGAGGAACGAGCCAAGACGCATCCTGGAGGGCCAGCGACACAACCCACGACAGAGGGCACAGGGCCAGGCGTACCAGGGGTACCGGCAGCATCCGAAACCGTGGGAGCACGACGCGCCCGTTGAGGGCCGACAGAACCACCAACGGGCGCATCGCGTCGCAGTTCGTCGACGGGACCAGAAAGACACGGGAGAGGAAAACCGGGCGACCGGCGGGCAACCCCCTCGACGCTACCCAGCTCGGGCATGGAAGTGAGCACGTGGGCCACCTCCGAAGAGATGGGCCGGCGTCGGTGACAAGAGCGGAAAGGGGGTCGAGACGTCCACCACCAGGTGAGACCCCACCGCGCAACCCGCCGCCCCCAACGTCCCTCGCGGCAACCGAGGGGCGCAAGGGCAAAAACAACCCGAGGGAGCACCCGAGAGGAGGGGAGCGACCCGGTCGGCCAGGCGAGAAGGAGAACAAGGAGGCCGACCCAGAGAACTACACATTGTGTCGACGCGGAGGTACCCTCGGTACGGGCCGTGCCGGCACGAGCGCCACGTCGACCTCAACCCCCCCCCCCCCCAAACCCCAGGCCGGCGCGGGGCAGACCACGACGAAGGGCGGCCGGAAGTGGAAGACCGGCCAGCCCCGACACAGCGGGGATGAAAGGGGCAAGAACAGAAGGGCGAGGCAGAATCGACGCACTGGCCTGCAACGTCCCAGTCCTGCGGCCGCGCAAGGCGGCAGCACTCGTAGCAGCACCCCGAAGAGGACCGGCAGAAGGACGGGACTGAGAAGACCCCGCGTGCGACACAGCACGACGGTGCGTGACGGAAGCAGGGACCGCAACGACACAGCGCGTCGTCGCGTGTCGGAAGCAGGGGCCGCCGACAGAGAAGCGAGCATACCCAAGCAACCAGCTGAAACAACCCCGACGTATATAGCGCAGAGGACAACAAACCCTGACGAATATCCAAGGGGGCCGGCCGGCAGAACGAGGACCGCACTGTCGGGCGGCGCCGAGTCGCCGCGCACAAAACCGCCTTCAGCTCGGGAACCAAAGACACCGCGAGCCGAAGGTGGACCCGCAGAACTCGGTCCAAACCCTCGCGAAGAGCGCCTGGCGCAGACGCCCCGAAAAGCCGCAGGCGGGGACAGACGGCTGGAGTGAACCGAAAGACAAGACAAGAAGTCCGTCACCCTCTGTCGCAAGGGAAAAACCGTGGCGACAGAGGCCTGATCCGGGTGAGAGAAGAACGGGGGAGCAAGAGAACAAAGTGCAAGAATGGGCGCGCCCATCCAGGACCAGAACGCGCCGGCCAACCTGTCGACAGACACAAGAGGAGGCAAAAGCAGGGACGACCCCAGTCCAACGTCAAGGCTAGTAACCTAAGGGAGGGACCGAAGGAGAGCCGTCGACGGAACGGTGTGAAGGCGAAGGCCACAACAAACCAGGCCTCCAAGGGGAGAGGGCGACCGAGCATGACGGCGAAGCCAGGCGTATCGGCGTCGCACAAACCCGTCCCATAGGAGGACAGACCCGTCAACACAGCCAGGGACTGAACAGCCGGAAGGAGGTCAGCGCGGCTGAAGTCTGACCAGAGCGTAGGCCCGCAGAAGGGAGCGGGACCGGAGCAGGGGTAGGAAGGGCGAGGCGCTGAGGTTGAGGCACCGCCAAGAAGCGCGAGAAGAGGGAGGCGTCCAACGACGCCAAGCACCCGTCGAAGCGCGACACAACCCAGCCCTGCAAAGCCAACAATCGAACCGAGAGAGGCGACCCCCACCACCCCCCCCCCACCCAGAAGGACCGGCCCGCAGGGACAAGCGTGAGCGGGAGCGAGACCCACGACACGAACCAGCAGCGTCGCGGCCCAAGGAAGGCGAGCGACGACGGCCGTGTCGCCGGAGAGGGACCCGTCCCCGAACACGAACGGCCGAGGGGGAAACAGCACCATCCCCCTCTTCCAGTGACACGACAGCTCCCGAGAAAGGGGGACCCCGAAACCTCACCGAGGCAAGAGGAGGGGTACCCCCCAGGCGAGACGGGAAGTGAAGGGCAGGAAGAGAAGGAGGAGGAGCAGGACGACGGGAGGGGGAAGGCTGGCCGGGTGAAAGGAGGCCAGAAGGAGCCGCGGGGGGAAACAGAGCAAGGACCCCCGGGGCTGAGAGAACAGGGCGGCCCGACACCGAGGCGGAGGAGGGAGGGACCCCCACCGTGGGACGAGACCGTGAAGGAAGAAGAGGCACGGAAGCAGGTGAAGGAGGAGAAGCAACGACACCCAGGCGGACCCTCCTGGACAGTGTAGGAGGGAGCAGAGGGCCAGCGACAGCACGAACAACCGCGCGCGGAGAGGACAACGTAAGAGGAAGTCGTCTGGGCTAGGAAAGCGGGCGGAAGGGAGGAGAGCCCCTATCCGTAGAGGCCAGGGGAGGGCGCATAGGAGCAGAGCCGCTAACCCCGGCCTCAGGGCGAGAACCAAGACGAGGGCGACGGGCGACGTCAAGGCGACCAGGAGGACGACGAGGGGCAGTAGCGAGGCGAGCGAGAGCGTGGAGGCGTAGGTCGACCAGTAGCGTAGGGGAACCATATGATACCCAGCCCGCCTTGTACCATTCGTGCCAACCCCAGATGGGACGGCACAACGTCGTCCACGAATTCCAGGTACAGTCAGGCCCCCCAATTCGCGAGAATAGGGGTGACAGGAGGCATCGCGTATTGTGAATTCGTGTATTGTGGAACTAACTTTAAATGGGAATAATTAGATTGGGTGACGTCTCTCAATTATGGCCTATTTTCAAAAATTTTGGCCTTATTTTCGACATTTTTGGCTCTACAGTACAGTCTATATCTTATATATAATAAGAACAATGAATAAAAATATGAAACCTTACCTTAAAATTAGTAGTAGATAGGCTAGGACTAGGACTAGGACCGTAGGACTTCACGATTTTCTCCAACTTCTCCCTCCCTGACCAAATCGTACGAACAGTTTACTCTGACAAGCCTATTGCACAGTTTCCTTCTCCTTTTTTCTTGCGATCCAACACTTCCACCTTCATTTTGTGTGTTATCTTCTTATATTGGCGTGGCATGGCGAAAAAAGTGGCAGGCACTACAAACGTTTGGTCACTCCGCACGGCTATGAGCGCTTGAGCGGGACTGTGGGAGGGAGGGTAAGCGGGAGGGAAGGCAGGCGTATGCCCGTCTTCTTCTTTTTTCAGAGCTACTCCTGGGCCTCGCGAAACGTAGACGTGCTCGCGTATCAAGCGGGAATAGCGGATTTGGCCCCTTCTTAGCTCTCGATTCGTGTATTGTGGTACCACCTCGCGTAATTAATGTTTAATTAATTAATGTTATTTTCGAGGGGTCACTCGTGTATTAGGGTTTTCGCGAATTGTGGAATCGCGTATTGGGGGGCCTGACTGTACCTATTTACAGCTCGGTGAACTGAGGCTAACACATGAAAGGAGACAAGCCCAATTCGTCACCGCCCGGTCTGGGAGTGAACCCCCGACCCCTCGTGTGTGAGACGAGAGCTCCACCTACGAGGCTACGGGCTGTGGGGAACGGCCGGCAGTCAGGTCAGGGATACCCAGGGTGACGCGGAACCGGGCGGCAACAAAGGCCGGGGAACGGCGGCCCACAGGCCCAATGTGGCGGGAGACCATCGGCCACACCGACGGAAGGGAAGCAGAGGCCACAGCCGCCGCCGAGGAACCAGGGCCATGGAGCAGCACAACCACCAGGGCCAGACATGGGCCACACAGAGCAGGGAGGTAGGCCGTAGAGGACACAAAGAGCGAGTGGCGCAAGCAGGACATGTGGCTCACCAAGCACAGGGAGCGACAACCAAGGCGAAAGCAAAGCAGCCGACCAGCACGAGAAGAACACACACCAGAAGCAGGACGTCGAAGGTGTAAGTGGAGAGAATGTCCAAGAAGAACCAGGGAAGGAGCATGGGGAAACAGGAACACATGCAAACAGGTATCTGTACTCGCCCTAAACCGGGAGCACAGAGGTAGGTGAGGAGAGCGGC
The DNA here is from genome assembly GCA_037953745.1 of Lithodes maja. Lineage (NCBI taxonomy): Eukaryota > Metazoa > Arthropoda > Malacostraca > Decapoda > Lithodidae > Lithodes > Lithodes maja. The sequence goes on from JBAKBP010002435.1 coordinate 78,716, forward strand.
CGAGGCGGAAGAGCACCAGCAGAACCTGCAAAGATGGAGAAAGTGTTAACCACCACTCAACATCTTACATGCAGGGCCTATAACACCAGGAAAGTGCATACACCAATATAGTATCAGGCAACAATATGACACAAAAAAGGGTCAACAGTGAAAGCCAACTATAACCGCAAATTTGCGGGCCAATGGAGGTAGATCCGTACCGACACAAACCTCTCACATCGCCACGCGACCCCCCAGCGATCTCCGCAAATGTGCGGGGAGCCGAAACGACCCAGAGGGCCGAATCGAGCACTCCGCAAATTTGCGGGAACGTCCAAGAGGGCCCGGTGCCGAACAAGCGAGAGGGGCGTCTAGGAAAACCAAAAAAGGCCCGCAAACAAGCGTCAACTCCTTATGAACTCCAAGCGACGATGACCGTGACCATCTAGCTGAGCAGTGTCATCCTTGATAATATCCTGACTCGACCGGTCAAGGGAGAGGCAAGGAAGACACACCAGGGGAGAGGAGGCACATCCCCTGGGAACCACCCAACCCACAGAGATAGAGCAAAGCCCATGAGGAGAAGTGGCAGGTTGGGTGGCGTGGCACAACAGGGGCCCCCGTGGGGTACCTCAGGATTGGGCAAAAGTTATGAAAGGATGGAGGTGAAAACAGGAAGGGAACACAAAAAACCAGTTATGAAACTGGTGAGAAAAAGGGTGGCCTAGCCGCGAGTAGAGAATGTGTCAGGGGCGAAAAACCCTGTGGAGTGAGGGAGAGGCCCCCGTGGGGTACCTCTGGGTATCACGAACCACTAAGCGCCCAGGCCCTTGAGACACAGTGAAGGCTCGAAAGGGGGGACTCGGGAATAACGCTAGTTATGCGGCTGACACAAACACTACAAACAGCACCGCCACCACGAAATCTCAGGTTGTGAACCAACTGTACACCTAGGCTATGAAAAAATGAGAACTCATAAGGGCATAGCAATTCCTGAATGATAAACAAGCTAGGCTAATTGAAGCTAAAAGCTAAACTATGCCCAGACTAACAGGAAAAAAGAATATGAAAAGAGAAAGAATGAAAACAAATAGACGGGGAACGCCAAGCGCCCCCGTACCTTCGGTAGCTATTTCCACACGCGTCTCCATTAAACACACTGAGGAGCCCATTTAGGTGTGTCCTAGATCACGTAACATCTGTCTAGCAAAAAGAAGGCCAGAAAAGCCGAAACGAACCTAAAACAGGGTGAATTGAAGGAGCACAACAAAAGCGGACTCAATCAATGGAGGCGCGTGAAAAAATGATAACAAGAGAGGGTCGCTCATGCGCACGTTCGACAGGGATCTGCACATGACGGAACACGGGATGGGCCTTAAGCGGTAACTAAGGTAAACCCCTTTTTCTTCTCTTCTATGCTTTTTTCACCTTCGGTGGTAGTTTTGGTTAATGTACAACGTCTCCTAGAGCAAGATAAGGAGTAGACTCTAGACGTTTTCTTTTTAACCGCGGTTGGAATGACGACATAGCAGTCAAAATAGACAAGTCGTCATTGCAATTAGGTTAATAGCCTTGACGTTGGATTTTCCAAGACTACTAACAAATATATATATATATACTGTATATATACCGGTATATATATATATATATATATACAGTATGTGTGTGTGTACTCACCTAATTGTAGTATACAGGATTTGAGCCTAAGCTTGTGTTGTCCTGTCTCTCTCTCTATTTATCCAATTTTGCTTTAAAAGTTTGGATATTTCTTGCTCCCACCATCTCCCCATCCAACTTATTCCAACAATCAATGCTTCTATATGGGAAGCTGACCTTTCTTACACCAGACTTACATACAACTTTCCTCAACTTACATTCATGACCCAAGGTTCTTCCCTCGTCCCTCACCACAAAATCTCCCTTATCAATCTTCTCAAAACCCTTCACACACTTAAACATCATGATCATGTCACCTCTCTCTCCCCTCTCCCTCAGCATTGGCAGCTTTAGCCTCTCCAATCTCTCCTCATATGGCAGGTCTCTAAGGCTAGCTATCATCTTAGTGGCAACTCTCTGAACTCCTTCCAGTTTTTTATTATGTTTTATAAGGTGTGGAGACCACACCACTGCTGCATACTCCAGTCTTGGTCGTATTATTGTCCCTATTATTTTTGCTAACATCTCTTCATCTAAATAATTCAGAGCTATTCTCATGTTAGTCAACACTGCATAGGTTTCACCAGTTATTTTATTTATATGCTGTTCAGGTGACAAGCTATCTGCCATAACTACCCCTAGGTCTTTTTCTTTCCCAGCTTTACTAATTATTTCATCTCCTATTTTATATTCCCAAGAAGGTCTATACTTACTTTTTCCCATCTCAAGAACATGACACTTACTCGTGTTGAATTCCATTTTCCAAGTTTGACTCCACTCATATAATTTATCTAGGTCTCTCTGTAATTCTTCACAACTACTCCTACTTGTAATATGCTGCATTAATTTTGCATTATCAGCAAACATAGACATATATGAGCCTATTCCCATTTGAAGGTCGTTGATGAAAACCAAAAACATGATTGGGGCCAACACCGATCCTTGAGGCACTCCGCTTTTTACCCTTTTCCACGAAGAGAACTTTCCTTGTATTACTGTTCGCATTTCCCTCCCAATTAAATAGTTTTCCATCCACTTTAATAATGTGTGTGTGTGTGTACTTACACTAGTTGTACTTACACTAGTTGTATTTGCGGGAGTGAGCATGCTCGTTAATTCCCGCCTCCTAAGATATGTTTGTCATACCGTGCTTTGAAACTATGCACTGATGGTGCAGACACTACTTCGGCTGGCAATTTGTTCCACCCACTAATCGAGTTGGTAGGAAATCTTTTACTTTTCAGATCAGATTTACTATTAAGCACTTTTAGTTTGTAGCTGTGACCTCTTGTTCTCTCACCTCCATCCCTCTCTATGAAGTTTTCTTGGTCGATTTTGTCAATACCTCTAACACATTTGTATATCTGAATTTGCTGTCCTCGTTTCCTTCTCTGTTCCAGTGTAGGTAGATTCAATCTCTCGAGCCTCTCTTGGTACTCCAAATTTTCCAAACCTGGGATCATCCTCGTAGCTGCTCTCTGTACCCTCTCAATTTTGTGGATATGTTTCTTCATGTGAGGGGACCACACTACAGATGCATATTCCATCCTGGGTCTTATTATTGCCGTTATTATTTGTTTCATGGTGTTTTCATTAAGATAATTGAAAGACATCCTGATATTTGCCAATAGTGCTAGTGATTCTCTCACTATCTTATTTACGTGGCTTTCTGGAGACATGTTATCCTTAAATTCTATCCCCAAGTCTTTTTCTGCTTTGGGAATCACTTCGTTTCCTAGTTTATAATCTTTTCTAGGTCTGTACTTGCTTTTACCCATTTCTAGAGTCTTACATTTCCCTGCATTGAACTCCATATTCCATTTGATGCTCCATTCATGGCTCTTTTGCAAATCTGCTTGGAACTCAAGGCAATCCTCCTGGGTTCTGATCGTTTTAAGCAGTTTAGCATCGTCCGCAAACATGCTCATGTAGCTTGTTAGTCCCTCAGGTAAGTCATTTACAAATATTAGAAACATGATTGGGGCTAGGACAGATCCTTGTGGTACCCCACTCGTAATTTGAGTCCAGTTTGACGATTTCCCCCTTACTGTTGTTCTCATCTGTCTTCCGCTAAGGTAGCTCTCCATCCATTTCAGCAGTTTGTCTCCTACTTTTCCCTCATGTTTTAATTTCCACAGCAATCTCTTGTGTGGAACTTTGTCAAATGCCTTTTTAAAGTCTAGGTAGGCACAGTCTATCCATCCTTCCCTCTTGTCCACTGTGTCTATTACTCTAGAGTAAAAACTCAACAAGTTACTTACACATGATCTGCCTCCTCTGAATCCAAATTGTCGGTCAGTAATTAATCTTTTGGATTCCAGGTAGTTCACCCATTTGTCCCTTATTAATCCTTCCAGAATCTTCATGAGGATGCTCAATAGTGATACAGGTCTATAGTTCAGTGGTTTATCTCTGCTTCCTCCCTTAAATATAGGAATAATGTTTGCTCTTTTCCATTCTGTAGGTACTATCCCTGTGTCCAATGATTTGGTCATTATGTCATATAACGGTATACTCAGTTCCTTAGCATTTTCTTTAATAATCCAGCCTGATACTCCGTCCGGTCCAGCGGCTTTGTTTGGATCCACCTTACTCATTTTGTCTATGAGCTCTGGTCTGTTAAATGTGACTTCCGGCATTTCCTCTGTACCTATCTCATTGGATTCTGGTGCAATAAATTCTCCTTCTTTTGTAAATACTGATGCAAAATTTCTATTTAGTTCTTCCGCAATCTCTGTATCCTCTTCTATGATTCTGTTTCCACTTTTAATCTTTACGATCGTGGCTTTTATCTTCCTTTTGCCGTTTACAAACTTGAAAAACATTTTTGGATTCTTTTCATAGTTCTCCACTATCCCTTTCTCATGGTTTGCCTCTGACCTCCTCCTCATTTCTGTGTATTTGTTTCTCTCCTCTTTATACTTTTGCCTGTTATCTTCCGAATCCCAGTTTCTCATCTTTTTCCAAGCTTTGTTTTTTGCTTCCTGTGCTTGCCTACATTCGCGGTTAAACCATACTTTGCGATTACTTTTTTTCCTTTTATTAACGTACTTAGGGACAAAAGTGTTTATACCAGTATCATAGATCTCCATGAATGCCTTGATTTTTTTGTCTACCTCACTTTCAGATAACACCTGATCCCAATTTTGTGACTTGAAAAAATCCCGTAGTCCTTCGAAATCGGTTCTGGAATACATCCAGTGATTTTCCTTGTGCTTTTCCCTTCCCTTGGGTAGATTATACTTCAATAGTAAGTCTATGTCTAGAACTGCATGGTCGCTTTTTCCTAGTGGGCATAGGTACTGAATACTTTGAACCTCCTCCTCCCTTCTTGTGAATAGAAGGTCCAATCTAGCTGGTTGATCACTTCCCCTTACTCTTGTTGACTGTGTTGTGTGTGTGTGTACTTACACTAGTTGTACTTACACTAGTTGTATTTGCGGGAGTGAGCATGCTCGTTAATTCCCGCCTCCTAAGATATGTTTGTCATACCGTGCTTTGAAACTATGCACTGATGGTGCAGACACAACTTCGGCTGGCAATTTGTTCCACCCACTAATCGAGTTGGTAGGAAATCTTTTACTTTTCAGATCAGATTTACTATTAAGCACTTTTAGTTTGTAGCTGTGACCTCTTGTTCTCTCACCTCTATCCCTCTCTATGAAGTTTTCTTGGTCGATTTTGTCAATACCTCTAATGTGTGTGTGTTAGTTACTCAGTTACTTGTTCGTCAAGGGGAATCCACGCAATGCGAGCTAAGCTCATTATTATCGCGCCTCCTTAACTGGGAATGCATTGCGTGAAATGCATGTTAAGTGTTTTATGTACTGTTGGAATGGCTGTGGATGTGTGTGTAGTCTGTATTTAGCCAATTGGCGACATCGGAAACTAAGGCTTAGGGTGGATCTGTATGGTACCATTCTCACTATAGACGGTACCGTCTCGCCCGAAGGCTTAGGTAGCCATCAGCTTAGGTGAACCATATGATACCCATCTCGCCTTGTACCATTTTTGCCAACCCCAGATGGGACGTCACAACGTCGTCCACTTATTCCAGGTACCTATTTACAGCTAGGTGAACTGAGGCTAACACATGAAAGGAGACAAGCCCAATTTGTCTCCGCCCGGCCGGGGATTGAACCCCCGACCCCTCGTGTGTGAGACGAGAGCTCTACCTACTAGGCTACGGGCTGTGTGTATTTACCTATTTGTATTTACCTATTTGTAGTTTACAGGAATTGAGCAGCGCTCGTGTTGTCCTGTCTTAGTTACTTTATAATCAATCCATTTTACTTAGACAAGTATCGTAATGGATATTCCCAGTTCCCAGTATTTTGGACTAACATATCATAACTTATGTTGCCCTATTTCCATATTTACTTTTATCCAACCTAGATTTGAACATGTTAATGTTCCTCGCTCTCACCACCTCCTCCTCCAAGTTGTTCCAAGTCTCTATACTCCTATATGGGAAGCTGAATTTCTTTGTGTCCTTACGACATCTGCCCTTCCTCAGCTTAAACTCGTGCCCTCTTGTCCTTCCATTATCCCTCACGAATAGATCTTCCCTATCTACTCGTTCCAAACTTTTTACTCCCTTGAACATCGTTATTAAGTCGCCTCGTTCCCTTCTCTCTTTCAAGGTAGGCAGTTGTAGTGTCTTAAGTCTTTCCTCATATGTCAACTCCTTCAATCTTGGGATCATCTTCGTTGCTATCCTTTGGACTTTCTCTAATTTGTTTATATGTTTTTTCAAATGTGGTGACCATATCACTGCTGCATATTCTAATCTTGGTCTTATCATAGTCATTATCAATTTTCTTAACATTTCTTCATCCAAATAGTTAAATGCCACTTTCATATTAGTTATTATTCCATATGCTCCTCCAATGATCATGTTAATATGCTTCTCCGGGGATAGATCATCTTGTATTATCACTCCAAGGTCCTTTTCATGCCGTGTTTTGCCGATTATTTCAGTTCCTAATTTGTACACCCAGCTTGGCCTTATCTCACTTGTTCCCACTTCCAAAACATGACACTTTTCTGCATTGAAACTCATTTTCCAGGTTTGGCTCCATCTGTGCAACTCATCTAGGTCCTTTTGAAGATCCTGACAACTTTCTATACAGGTGACATTCTTCATGATCTTAGCGTCATCCGCAAACATATTCATATGACTATTCAAGTTTTCTGGCATGTCGTTTACATAAAGTAGGAACATTATCGGACCCAACACTGATCCCTGTGGTACTCCGCTCGTCACACTCCTCCACTGTGAATATTCGTCTCGTATCGTGGTCCTCATTTCTCTTCCTATTAAAAAGTTTTCCATCCATTTTAACATCCTACCATGTACACCTCCAACAACCTGCAATTTCCACAATAACCTTTTGTGAGGCACCCTGTCAAAGGCCTTTTTCAGGTCCAGGTAAACACAGTCAACCCATCCCTCTCTCTCCTGTGTAACATCTACAACTCTGCTATAAAAGCTTAATAAATTAGATACACAAGATCTCCCTTCCCTGAATCCAAATTGTTTCTCGCTAAGCACCCCCTGTCCCTCAATGAAGTGTGTCCACTTTTTCCTTATAATTTTCTCACAAATTTTACAAACAATGCTGGTGAGGGACACCGGTCTGTAGTTAAGCGGATTTTCTCTGTCTCCTCCTTTGTAAATTGGTACTATGTTAGCTCTCTTCCATTCCACTGGCAGGTCTCCCTCATTCAGTGAAGATTTGATGATTTCATAGATTGGTTCCACTAACTCTTCCGCACATTCTTTGAGGATCCATCCAGCCACTCCATCTGGTCCCATTGATTTCCTCACGTCCAAATCCTGCATCAATTTCAGCACTTCACTTTTTGTCACTTTCATTTCAGGCATCTGTGGTGTTCTCATTTCTCTATTAGGTTCTATAAACTCCTCCTCTTTTACAAACACTGACTGAAGCTTTTCATTCATAACTTCACACAATTCTTTATCTTTCTCATAGCTGTTTGTTCCAACTCTTAGTCTGACAATACCTTCTTTTGTTTTTATTTTTCCATTTACAAATCTATAAAATAGTTTTGGCTCATTTTTGCACTTCTCTACAATATTCCTTTCATATTTATATTGTTCCTCGCGTCGTATCTTTACGTATTCATTTCTTTTCTCCTTGTACTTATTCCAGTTATTTTCACTATGTCTCTTCCGTGCTATATTCCAGGCTCGGTTTCTTCTATCCTGTGCCTTACTACATCTTATATTGAACCATTCTTTTTCCTTCTTTACCCCTGATTGGAACCTTGGGACATATTTATGTATCCCTTCTTCATATACTTTCAGGAAAAGTCTATATTTGTCTTGAACCATTTCCAGGCTTTCTAGTTCCTTCCAATTTATACTTTGGAAATAATGTTTCAATGATTTAAAATCAGTTTTAGCATAATTGTATCTATTTATTTTATGTCCTTCCTTTCTCTCCTCATTTTTCCCCAAATCCATCTCCATTTCTAATATCTTGTGATCACTTTTTCCCAAGGGACAACGATAATTTATCTTTCTAACATCATGTGGATCACTGGTGAAGACTAGGTCCAGCCTGGATGGTTCATCCATCCCTCTGATTCGTGTGTTTTCTCTAACATGTTGTGTTAACATGTTTTCTGTTACTAGATTCAATAATTTACTGCCCCAAGATTCATTATTATTTCCCGCATCTAACCCTTCCCAATTGACTTCCTTACAATTGAAATCACCTGTTAATAATAATTTATTTCTCCTATTAAAAAGTATTTTTAGTGCATCTAGAGATTCCGTGATTAGTTGATCATATTTATCCCGCTTCCATGCTCTAGTTTGTGGTGGTATATAAGCCACTGCTATATCAGTTGCTTTGTTGTCCTTGTCTTTTATTGTCACTGCTATAATTTCTGATCTATTATTGCCTAGGTTAATCTCACTTGCTTCTATATTTCTGTCAGTCATTATTAACACTCCACCGCCCACTTTTCCTTCTCTATCTTTTCTCCACACATTGTACCCTTCCCATCCCAACACTCCCAATTCAGTACCACCTCTCAACTTTGTTTCTGCTAAGCACATAATATGTGGTTTATATTTCTCAATATAGTCATTCAATTCTAATTTCTTAGACAGCAAGCCATCCACATTACTATACATCAGCTTCATCTCCCCCCTTCTTACACCTTTCTTTTTTTCTCTTTCCCTAATATTCCCAGACTCTACTCCCCCCCCGCTTCCACTCCACCTTCTCTCCCTTGCTCCCCCGTGCTCTCCACCTGCCCTGTTCCTCTCACTTGTTCCTGGTTTACACCAGTCTCTCCCTCCTGTCCTTCGGTACTGGTACTCGCTTCCCCTGTCCGACCGTTCATCCCTAAGTTCTCTGTTTGCCCCTCCGTCTTCCTCTGTGGGCTTTTGATGAACCATTTCCTCTTCTTCGTTCCTACCAGTCTCCAATAAAAAAAATCCACTTCTTGTTCTGTTCTTGTGTGTGTGTGTGTGTGTGTGTGTGTGTGTGTGTGTGTGTGTGTGTGTACTTACACTAGTTGTACTTACACTAGTTGTATTTGCGGGAGTGAGCATGCTCGTTAATTCCCGCCTCCTAAGATATGTTTGTCATACCGTGCTTTGAAACTATGCACTGATGGTGCAGACACAACTTCGGCTGGCAATTTGTTCCACCCACTAATCGAGTTGGTAGGAAATCTTTTACTTTTCAGATCAGATTTACTATTAAGCACTTTTAGTTTGTAGCCGTGACCTCTTGTTCTCTCACCTCTATCCCTCTCTATGAAGTTTTCTTGGTCGATTTTGTCAATACCTCTAACACATTTGTATATCTGAATTTGCTGTCCTCGTTTCCTTCTCTGTTCCAGTGTAGGTAGATTCAATCTCTCGAGCCTCTCCTGGTACTCCAAATTTTCCAAACCTGGGATCATCCTCGTAGCTGCTCTCTGTACCCTCTCAATTTTGTGGATATGTTTCTTCATGTGAGGGGACCACACTACAGATGCATATTCCATCCTGGGTCTTATTATTGCCGTTATTATTTGTTTCATGGTGTTTTCATTAAGATAATTGAAAGACATCCTGATATTTGCCAATAGTGCTAGTGATTCTCTCACTATCTTATTTACGTGGCTTTCTGGAGACATGTTATCCTTAAATTCTATCCCCAAGTCTTTTTCTTTTTCTGCTTTGGGAATCACTTCGTTTCCTAGTTTATAATCTTTTCTAGGTCTGTACTTGCTTTTACCCATTTCTAGAGTCTTACATTTCCCTGCATTGAACTCCATATTCCATTTGATGCTCCATTCATGGATCTTTTGCAAATCTGCTTGGAGCTCAAGGCAATCCTCCTGGGTTCTGATCGTTTTAAGCAGTTTAGCATCGTCCGCAAACATGCTCATGTAGCTTGTTAGTCCCTCAGGTAAGTCATTTACAAATATTAGAAACATGATTGGGGCTAGGACAGATCCTTGTGGTACCCCACTCGTAATTTGAGTCCAGTTTGACGATTTCCCCCTTACTGTTGTTCTCATCTGTCTTCCGCTAAGGTAGCTCTCCATCCATTTCAGCAGTTTGTCTCCTACTTTTCCCCTCATGTTTTAATTTCCACAGCAATCTCTCGTGTGGAACTTTGTCAAATGCCTTTTTAAAGTCTAGGTAGGCACAGTCTACCCATCCTTCCCTCTTGTCCACTGTGTCTATTACTCTAGAGTAAAAACTCAACAAGTTGCTTACACATGATCTGCCTCCTCTGAATCCAAATTGTCGGTCAGTAATTAATCTTTTGGATTCCAGGTAGTTAACCCATTTGTCCCTTATTAATCCTTCCAGAATCTTCATGAGGATGCTCAATAGTGATACAGGTCTATAGTTCAGTGGTTTATCTCTGCTTCCTCCCTTAAATATAGGAATAATGTTTGCTCTTTTCCATTCTGTAGGTACTATCCCTGTGTCCAATGATTTGGTCATTATGTCATATAACGGTATACTCAGTTCCTTAGCATTTTCTTTAATAATCCAGCCTGATACTCCGTCCGGTCCAGCGGCTTTGTTTGGATCCACCTTACTCAATTTGTCTATGAGCTCTGGTCTGTTAAATGTGACTTCCGGCATTTCCTCTGTACCTATCTCATTGGATTCTGGTGCAATGAATTCTCCTTCTTTTGTAAATACTGATGCAAAATTTCTATTTAGTTCTTCCGCAATCTCTGTATCCTCTTCTATGTGTGTGTGTGTGTGTGTGTGTGTATTTACCTATTTGTATTTACCTATTTGTAGTTTACAGGAATTGAGCAGCGCTCGTGTTGTCCTGTCTTAGTTACTTTATAATCAATCCATTTTACTTAGACAAGTATCGTAATGGATATTCCCAGTTCCCAGTATTTTGGACTAACATATCATAACTTATGTTGCCCTATTTCCATATTTACTTTTATCCAACCTAGATTTGAACATGTTAATGTTCCTCGCTCTCACCACCTCCTCCTCCAAGTTGTTCCAAGTCTCTATACTCCTATATGGGAAGCTGAATTTCTTTGTGTCCTTACGACATCTGCCCTTCCTCAGCTTAAACTCGTGCCCTCTTGTCCTTCCATTATCCCTCACGAATAGATCTTCCCTATCTACTCGTTCCAAACTTTTTACTCCCTTGAACATCGTTATTAAGTCGCCTCGTTCCCTTCTCTCTTTCAAGGTAGGCAGTTGTAGTGTCTTAAGTCTTTCCTCATATGTCAACTCCTTCAATCTTGGGATCATCTTCGTTGCTATCCTTTGGACTTTCTCTAATTTGTTTATATGTTTTTTCAAATGTGGTGACCATATCACTGCTGCATATTCTAATCTTGGTCTTATCATAGTCATTATCAATTTTCTTAACATTTCTTCATCCAAATAGTTAAATGCCACTCTCATATTGGTTATTATTCCATATGCTCCTCCAATGATCATGTTAATATGCTTCTCCGGGGATAGATCATCTTGTATTATCACTCCAAGGTCCTTCTCATGCCGTGTTTTGCCTATTATTTCAATTCCTAATTTGTACACCCAGCTTGGCCTTATCTCACTTGTTCCCACTTCCAAAACATGACACTTTTCTGCATTGAAACTCATTTTCCAGGTTTGGCTCCATCTGTGCAACTCATCTAGGTCCTTTTGAAGATCCTGACAACTTTCTATACAGGTGACATTCTTCATGATCTTAGCGTCATCCGCAAACATATTCATATGACTATTCAAGTTTTCTGGCATGTCGTTTACATAAAGTAGGAACATTATCGGACCCAACACTGATCCCTGTGGTACTCCGCTCGTCACACTCCTCCACTGTGAATATTCGTCTCGTATCGTGGTCCTCATTTCTCTTCCTATTAAAAAGTTTTCCATCCATTTTAACATCCTACCATGTACACCTCCAACAACCTGCAATTTCCACAATAACCTTTTGTGAGGCACCCTGTCAAAGGCCTTTTTCAGGTCCAGGTAAACACAGTCAACCCATCCCTGTGTGTGTGTGTGTGTGTGTGAGATAATCCCCAGACTTTCTTCAAACCAAATATCACCTACCAATGTCAAGACTTAGGATCGTATAGTGGATTTAGGAATTAGTTACACGACAAGTAAAGTGATTGGATTATCAGCCTAAGGGGGAAGCATTAAGATCGTCTCACCTTTGTTGTTAATTCACATGCTATACATGGTCTATACATATTATAATGGCCACCAGTGAATATATATAGACTTAGCTGGTTATTGGAGCATGTTGATGGATAGTAGGTGCTGGGATGTTTAATATATGGGACGATCGATGTGGCCGATCCCCGGTGTTGCTGGTAAGGGTTGTTGTTATTGAGTGGCACCCTTTATAGGGAGATATCTTAGAATGTCAGCTTGGTAACAAGTGAAGCTAGACATGCGCAATCATACTCGATGCTGCTAACGTTCCTCATATTACTTTAATTACTATATTAAATAGTACTTAATACTTATGGAATACTATTTTCTCAAATTAACTCTTTATAGAATAAATGTACACCATAGCCTATACCTTAATTACCCCTTATATATTATTCATCTGATATACAAATCCAATTAACTTTACATGATACTTTGTGTATATACAGAATTATAGATCCCATTTTTAACCAATCCCAACTGGAAATAGAAAGGTCTATCGTGGACACTCATAAGTCACGATAACCAAACGCCCCCTTCGAGCTAAAAAATAATTCCCAGCCCCCTTGCAACCTAAAATACTGCCCTCCAGATCCAGCCTTCAATTCAAGCTTAAAATGTTTTCCCAGACCCACATTTACACAACACAACATCCACTTACTAATGTCACAAACTATATCTTCACAGGGAAAACCTCTATCACTGGACGTAAGAAGGAGACTTGAACCCAGATCGTTAGAACAAGGAAGCTCTGTGTCTGATACGGTCGTAGGAGAAGAAGGAAGTGTGCTCCATGTCAACAGAGAGCTTGTGTCGTTCTCTCATACAGTACAGTGAATAACTTGAAGAACAATTATCTTAAGCTTGATAAAAACAGAGCCAAGGCTGCTACACCGGCTCCTAATAGATTGTGTATTGACTTGGAAGAACAGGATGAATATTGAACAATTTGACTTAAGACAATATAGGAAAGATATAAGACAGTCAGAAGATTTATTGTGTCATTACCCTTTTGACAATATAGGAAAGATATAAGACAGTCAGAAGATTTATTGTGTCATTACTCTTTTGACAATATAGGAAAGATATAAGACAGTCAGAAGATTTATTGTGTCATTACTCTTTTGACAATATAGGAAAGATATAAGACAGTCAGAAGATTTATTGTCATTACCCTTTTGACAATATAGGAAAGATATAAGACAGTCAGAAGATTTATTGTGTCATTACCCTTTTGACAATATAGGAAAGATATAAGACAGTCAGAAGATTTATTGTGTCATTACTCTTTTGACTCCCACAGATTATAGCCATTGTTTTATTCTTGTATATGACACTTTACTTCACAAGTTTTTGATAGTGATTGAACATGAGACCAGTAAAGATGGGACTATGAACAAGACCTAATTACAAGTAGAAAACATGAGACCAGTGAAGATGTGCCTAGGAACTCTGGCTAAATAGATTTGCTGCACAATATAATTTTAAGAGTTTTGTAAGTTAAATTAACGCTACCAGTTCAAGGCTTGAACATGTATAACCATGATCAGCTCAATATTTATTATATAAAAATTATGATAATGCAATTTTTACCACCATGCTCTTCCTGCTGAACAGCAGGACTAAGGTGGGTGCCCTGATGATGAGGGATTTCAGTGAACAGTTGCCACAGATTTCACTCTACTTGTTCCAATATTTTCTCATCCAGCCTCACATCTAGATTCACTCTATGATCACCCCTATTACACACCATCACTTTACTTTTATTGTTGTTCACCTTCAGCTTCCTCCTCCCACAAACCGCACCAAACTCTTTGACTACCCGCTTCAGTTTCTCCTCAGAATCTGCCACCAACGCTGTGTCATCAGCGAATAGCAACTGATTCAATTCAATTTTCAATTCAAAACTCCCAATCTCTACCATTCTTTCCTACTAAACCCAATCCTCTACCCATAGTTCTCATTTTCACCTCCCTCACCACACCATCCATATATATACAGTATATTAAACCAACAACCAGACAAAGCATATCACCCGCCTGTGGCCTAGACAACATAAGCAACATTCACCACAGACACCTGGGACCACAAGGCATACAAGCACTCACTAACATATCAAACTACAGCTACTCACACAACACAATACCAGACATCTGGAAGCATGGTATCATCATCACATTCCCCAAACCTAACAAAGACCCCACGCTACCCTCCTCACACCGCCCTATCACACTCCTTTGCACCCCCTCCAAAGTCATAGAGCGCCTTGTACTACAACTGATGACACCTGACTTACCCCTTTCTCCAACACAACACGGCTTCAGGCCATTGCACTCCACAAACACTCTTCTTACAGACCTTACACAAAGAGCTTTTGACGGCATCAACTCAGCTAGACCACCTCACAGATCAGTACTTGCCACACTTGACATTAGTAAAGCCTTCGATGCCATCCCCCGCCACAACCTAACAAACAAAATCTACAACACAAACATGCACAACAACACAAAAAGATGGCTGGCCAACTTTTTAGCAGGCAGATGTGCACACATATCTTTTGCCGGTCAGTCATCTAGCATTAGAAATTTCCCAAACGGAGTCCCGCAAGGATCCGTCCTGTCGCCCGCACTCTTCAATCTGTACATGCATGATATAAATACACCAAATTCACCCCAAATAACCATAGCCTCCTACGCAGACGACATAACACTCACAAGCACGCACCAAAACCCAGACACAGCAACAAGACTCCTTCAAGACTATCTCGACACATTACATGAATGGTGCACTACAAACAGACTCAATTTAGCCCCAGCTAAATCCACTGCAACCCTCCTCACAAGCTGGACAGGAGAGCACGATTACGTCCCGGGACTCAACATAAACAACATACCCCTAACACACACACACACACACACAAAATCCTAGGAGTAACATACGACACCCAAATGACATTCAAACAGCACACCACAAACACGAAAAAGAAACTGACACCCAGACTTAACGCCCTCAGATCACTTGCCCACACAAAATTTGGACACAACAAAGAAACCACCACCACAGTCTACAAACAATACATAAGATCAGTTATGGAATACACAAGCCCGGCCTGGGCTTCTAACCTAGCTGAAACCCATCATAAGACCTTACAGACTATTCAAAATAAAGCCCTTAAAATCATCACAGGATGCACAGCTACTACACCCACAGATCACCTACATCAAGAAACCAAAGTCCTAAAAGTCAAAGATCATCTAGACATGAGAGGCACTCAATTCCTGGCAGCAGCCTCCACGAATCAACACCACACACTACACTACATGGCAACACACCCACAGACACCAAGAAATATCAAAACAACACCCAGTACACGCTATCACACACAAATACTGTCTTCTCTCCCTCCCTGCCCACCCCAAACCAACTAACGGAAGCACATCCATACTCATATCACTCGCCGTTCCATCCACTCACTCATAGACAACACGCAGCTGCAAGCACGACCTCCCGAAATCCATCCTTCTGAATCCTCCCTTCCTCGCGAGGACAGAGTCCACCTGGCCAGGCTGAGATGCGGACACCATCCAGCTCTTCTGAGCTATCAGAAGAGACTGGATGACTCCGTCGTCGACGCCTGCCCGGGTTGTAACACAGCACCCCATACCATAAAACACATCATAGAAGACTGCATTTCACACAACCACTTACGCCAACAACACAATTTACACTATTTGAGAGCTTTGTGGGAAAGCCCGACCGTGGCCATGGCCTTCCTTAAGGACTCGAGGCTGTTCGGCCAGGCAGCTTAGGGAACAACAACAGCCACGGTGACATTACACAACCCTGTCGCAAACCTACATTTAATAATAATAATAATAATAAGCATGTTACTTATTTCTCATAAGCGCCAATTTTTCCGAAGAATTCACTAGCGCTCGAAAAGAGAAAGAAAAAAGAAAAAAAAATTAATGCATCAAAAGAAGGCTTATATACAACACACATTTAACAATCACTAGCAGTGGCAAAATAGCCTAAACTCTATAGCCATCTGCCATGACACCTCTCTCAAGATCATAGCTTCTCTCAAAGAGAAAAGTCTTAAGTTGTCTCTTGAAGCATTCAACAGAACTCAGTTGTCTCATGGACAGCGGCAACCTGTTATACAACCTCGGAGCCATGTAGGAGAAAGACCTCTCAAAGAAAGAAGACTGCTGGAAAGCCCATGGTTCATCAAGACGAAAAGGGTCATTGTCATGACGCACAACTACACCATGGTGTGCCGGTGGGCGCCTGAGCAGCTCCGCAAGGTACCTAGGCTCACCAAATTTGAGAACCTTAAAGGTCACCAAACACAACTTAAATTCTATTCTTGCTCTTACTGGCAGCCAGTGCAGTTCTATGTGAAGAGATGTAGTAGGAGTTCTAGGTGGAACACCAAAAATTAGTCTTGCGGCCCTGTTAAGAACAGACTGAACTTTCTTCAAAATATAATTTGGAAGACCCACCAACAGGGCATTGCAATAATCAACACGAGAGAAGACCAATGAGTGAACCAACATCAGGAGGCAACGTCTGGTTATAAACGGCTTCACCAAATAGAGATTTCTGATGTGCAAGTAACAACTTTTAACTATCTGGTTTACATGCTCTTTGAAATCTAATCGGGAGTTCACATATACACCCAGATTTCGAACAGAGTTGGCCGGTCGCAGCTGAGATCCACCCACATTGATGGAGAGGGCACCTACTATATCATCAGCTCTTCTATTTCCTCGGATGATGAGAATATCAGTTTTACCATCATTTAGTTTAAGTTTTCTCGCTCTCATCCACTTCTTGATATCAGACATCAACAATTCCATCTTACTCCGTATATCAACTATATTTGTGATTCTCACATAAATCTGGGTGTCATCTGCATAAAAGTGAAAGGTGACATTATGTGCACGAAGCAGAAGAGACAAACTGCTAATATAAATTATAAATAGGATAGGACCTAAAACTGATCCCTGCGGAACACCATACTGCAGGGGTGTCGAGTCCGAGACCACTTGATTTACCATCACACTCTGGGATCTACCTGACAAGTACGACCCAAGAAGCAAGAGAGCGGAGTCACGCACACCACAATCATAAAGATCACTCAATAACAACTCGTGATCCACTGTGTCAAAAGCCGCAGAGAGATCAAGCAAGACCAATAGTGAGGCCACACCATTGCAAATGTTCTCAACTAGATCATTATGTACTCTAATCAATGCTGTTTCAGTTGAATGATGCTGTCGGTAAGCAGACTGAAAAATTGGGATAGTTTCATTCTGCTGAAGTAGTGGTTGTAATTGGTCAAGTATTGCACGCTCTAATATCTTTGATATGAAGGACAGGTTGGAGACAGGACGATAGTTCAACATGTTCTCAACATCAAGTCCAGGTTTCTTTAGAGTAGGTCGGAGTAGTGCATGCTTTTCAGAATGTGGGAAGCTACCTTCAGAGAAGCACTTATTAATTATTTTGGAAATAAACTCAACTGTGTGATCATAGACTCTTGGTAGCTTGGAAACATTTATGGGATCCAACGGGCAAAATGTTTTATTGAGGTTTCTTATGTAGGACGAGATCATGTCCACCTCTACTGAGTGAAAGGATGAGAGGACATTATTAGGAATGTGTCGGGGTTGGAGTACAACTGAAAGTTCTTCACCAACAGAAGCATCATCCAGTTCCTGTCTTATGCGAGTTATCTTGCCAGCAAAAAATGCCACAAAGTTGGCAGCCAACTCGGCATCAGGTACAGAAGGTCTTAGGCTGACTCTTGTTTTTCCAAGTAAACTGTTTACAATTGAAGCCAACCTCCTCTGGTCGTTACCACACGAGTCAACTTTTCCCTGATAATACACTTTCTTTTCATCTTTGATTTTGTGGACCACAGCTCTTCTGGCTGACAGATATTGCAACCATGTAGAGTCTGTTTTATTTTTCCGCCATTCACGTTCAGCTCTTCTACGCGCTCTTCTAAGAAATTTAACTCGAGTGCTATACCAGGGCGAATCATCTCGTACTATGATTTTCTTCTCTACTTCTGGACAGTGATGATCGAACACTAATTTAAGTGCATTTCCATGTACCTCCACCAGCTCATCTGAAGTAAGGTTGGAAGTATCAATACTTCCCAAGTACTGTTTTACTTCACTGCTAGCCAAATTTAGGTCTGCATTTTTATAATTTCTAAATCTGATTACTTTTTCATGTGTGAGTGGCTTAGGGAAATCAAAGCTGAAAGTAATCAAAGCATGATCAGAGGTATTAGGGTCAGCATTCTCAACATCAACATCCAGAACACCACCACAACCCACAGGAGAGAAAACCAAGTCAAGGGTGTGTCCTAAGATATGAGTTGGGTGGGACACATGATTTACAAAATTGTTCTGATCAGTCAACTCAAGGAACTCAGGAGAGAATGGCTTCAGATGAGGGCTGTCAACCCAGTAATTAAAATCTCCACATATCAAAAGTCTTCCGGTTTTAGCAGAAAATTCCTCAAGAAACTGCCCAAACTCTTCCATAAAACCCCTATCTGTGCCACGATGGCCAGGCCTATAGACAACTGCCATTCTTAGAATTTGTTGATGGAGTTTTATTTCCACTTCCAACAGTTCATAATAAAGAGGGGCTGGGTTATGGCTTATTTGCAAGATATTCACCAGAGATGTGGAGTAGACAACTGCCACTCCACCACCCGGATGATCTCCCCTAGGCCTAGGAACATTTATTATGGAATGGGTTTTAGGCAATGCCGCCTGGATAATATTCAGATCTGACTCGAACAACCAGGTCTCAGTGAGACATAATACATCAAGGTTACGTTCATCCAAGATCTCGCAAATATGATCCATTTTGTTACGCAAGGAACGAACATTCAACAGACCCAGTTTCAACCGGCTCCCATGTGCATTTTTCAGTTTTTTGAACCTACAAAATTGGTGTTCTCAATAACTTTATTTCTCTGAGCTGTCATTAAAGGACAATTTCTACTTGAGGCGAAATGATTTGGCGGCTCCGTAACTGATGTGGAGCTCATACAATTTATACATTTGGGGGAAGTCTTGTTGGTGCAGTCTCTTGAGTTATGAGTACCAGCACAGAAGTTGCATTTTGGATCCTCATTTTTCCGATAACACCTGTCACTGGTATGACCAAAGCCCTGGCAATGGTAACATTGTGTTACCCAGAAGCGATCGTACGCACGACATCTCACAAGTCCAACATACACAGAATTGCCATCATCCACAATGGAAGAGCGTATTTCAGGTGACATTTTTACTACCGCAATCTTAGTGTGTGCATCACTCTTTTGCTTAGTGAATAGCAAATTCATAGCCAAGCCATCGTCGACCAGGGACTTTATTCTTGGGTTCTTGTTGAGGATGCTGGGAATGATCTCATTATCCTCAGCGTCATTAGCAATGCCCACCAGAGTCATTTTTGGCATCATCTTCTTTGGTTCGGAGACACTGAAGGCACTGTCCACCCCCAAATACTGATTGATGGCCCTTCCTGCATCTTCTTTGGCTTTCTTGGATGGAAGTCGTACCACCAGTACACCCGAATCAGTTCTAGTTAACTTGTTAACCGGAACCAAAGCCAGAGCAGTCTCGATTGCCTTTGTATCTGGTGGGCTTACTGGCTCGGAGGATCGGTCTTTTGGCTTCACTACCAGGACCTGATGGTCCCAGACAGTTTTTTCCTTTCCACCATCTACCACCTCAGTGGTGCGTTTGGTCGGCTCCTTTATGGTCTCCACTGTTTCCCTCACTACCTTTTCCTTGCTCTTCAAAACCTGCACTACATTCTTCTCAAACTCTCTTTTCTCTTTTTCTCTCTCTTCGACCTGCTCCTTCATGATTTCTTCCAATGCATCCACCTTAGCATTCCCCACCCTTGTCCACTCATCTTTCTCCTCACTTATTACTCCCTTTACTCTCTCACTTAAATGGCCCTCATACTCCTTTAGCTGCTCCTTGAGTGCCATGTTCTCTGCCTCCAGCTCATCTACTTTCCTTATTACAGCATTTAAGTTAGCAATTAATGGCCCATCTGCAGTTGCTACTGAACTGGCTCCACATATTTCTGTCAGTGACTCCACCTTCACACCTATATCTCTCCTCCAATTCTCCATAACTCCCTTCCATCTCAACAGACCCATTATCTGTCTCTTCACTACAGTCAATTGATCCTCCACTTCATTACCCTCTGCCAGAAATCCCTCAAATTCATAGCTCTCTTCATCTCCCAATAAACTCTGCCTCCGTTTGCCTTGGCTGGCCATTGTTTATACCTATATAGCCCACAATTAAAAATACACTAATCCAAATTAAAAACAACCAAACTCCCTTGGCTAAAAATAAATTAAACCAATCACTTAAAAAAGCTGATAAAATAAAATAACTACCTGGGTAAAACCCAGGTAGCGCCGCCCCCGTTTGTGTCACCCAAGAAGAAGAAAAATTAAGGTATGGAAAAAGAAATGAATACTGGGTGTCTGCGAGGATACCACGAGCAGGTGGGGTGCGACTTGGCTACCCTTTGGAGGTAGCCCAAACCAAGGTGCGAGGAAGGATGGTGAATGTCTACTAACTTTAACCAATTTAATGTTTCGAGCTTCTTTGTCAGTGACTGTTTATCCACACAACTCATTCACTCAACCATTCACTCAACTCATTATTTCCTACTCTAACACATGCTCTGCTCTCTTCATAGAAACTCTTAACTGCTCTTAACCCGGGAAAGGCAAGCGTCCTCGTAAGAGGTTTTGGTGGTGGAAGGCGAAGGTTCTCATAAGATCCGAGGCCTAAAAAAGGCCTTTTAAAATACCCCAGTGGCACTCAAAACAAAGCAATATGTGAGTAGGTAAGATAATTCCCCTCTATTACTTGCTACCATTCCTACATACAGTCTGGCCTGCCAATACGCGAGAATATGGGCGACACGCGAGGGCGCGGAATGAAAATTCGCGTATTAGCAATAGAGTATTATATGGGAATAAATCGATATGGGCGGCACTGACTCCAAGTTGTCTACTTTAGGCCTATTTATCTCCGTCAATTGCCACAAAAGATACATATATGTATACATAAACATCCAAATCATAAGAAAATATAACAATAATAAACTCACCTTAAAATTAACAGTAATTGTCCAACACGAGTCGGACAGCTGTTGCGCGAGCGTGGACTGAGGGTAGACTGGCGTATCCCACAATGCCCTGCGTGCCTACGTAACTGGCGCGGAATGGTGGGGGGCCTCGCGTATTAGCTGAACTCCCCGGAATTGCCCTTATATCGGGCCCGGATTCGCGTTTTAAAGGTACATCACGCGTTTGAAAGTTTTGGGTATGATTCGACCCCCTCCTCGCGTATAAGGTGAATCTCGTATTAAAAGCTCGCGTATTGGCAGGTCAGACTGTATGTGTCCCAACCCCCCAACCCCTTCCCCTCCCCCTCCCCCTCCCCTCCCCCTCCTTTTCCTCCCTCTTCAATTATCACCTATTTTTCCTATTATTCTCCCTTTTATCGGGTAATTTTCGGCACGAATTTGCTTCCCACGGTCTCTATAGCATGGGCGAGGCATCTAGAGATCCTTGCAACAGAGAAACTTCTACTTAGAGACGTCAGTGTAGTTTGAGAACTCGGGAGGAGAGGATATATGCCGCCGCGGCTCTCCCTTCATCTATCTATCTATCTATTGCCCGACGCCGTGATCCCCGAAGGGGTGGCCACGAACGAACCGCCCCCAATCGAGGTTGTTCGTTCGTTTTTCTTTGCTTAGGTATTTTTTCTGGGTGGGGGTCACAAGCCCACCGACCCAACCTCTTTAGTCGCCTCTTACGACACGCAGAAGGCACGTGGGGCATATTCTATTCCCTAATAGAGAACATGGCACTCAAGGAGCAGCTAAAGGAGTATGAGGGCCATTTAAGTGAGAAAGTAAAGGGAGTAATAAGTGAGGAGAAAAATGAGTGGACAAGGGTGGGGAATGCTAAGGTGGATGCATTGGAAGAAATCATGAAGGAGCAGGTGGAAGAGAGAGAAAAAGAGAAAAGAGAGTTTGAGAAGAATGTAGTGCAGGTTTTGAAGAGCAAGGACAAGGTAGTGAGGGAAACAGTAGAGACCAAAAAGGAGCCGACCAAACGCACCACTGAGGTGGTAGATGGTGGAAAGAAAAAAACTGTCTGGGACCATCAGGTCCTGGTAGTGAAGCCAAAAGACCGATCCTCCGAGCCAGTAAGCCCACCAGATACAAAGGCAATCGAGACTGCTTTGGCTTCGGTTCCGGTTAACAAGTTAACTAGAACTGATTCAGGTGTACTGGTGGTACGACTTCCATCCAAGAAAGCCAAAGAAGATGCAGGAAGGGCCATCAATCAGTGTTTGGGGGTGGACAGTGCCTTCAGTGTCTCCGAACCAAAGAAGATGATGCCAAAAATGACTGGTAGGCATTGCTAATGACGCTGAGGATAATGAGATCATTCCCAGCATCCTCAACAAGAACCCAAGAATAAAGTCCCTGGTCGACGATGGCTTAGCTATGAATTTGCTATTCACTAAGCAAAAGAGTGATGCACACACAAAGACTGCGGTAGTAAAAATGTCACCTGAAATACGCTCTTCCATTGTGGATGATGGCAATTCTGTGTATGTTGGACTTGTGAGATGTCGTGCGTACGATCGCTTCTGGGTAACACAATGTTACCATTGCCAGGGCTTTGGTCATACCAGTGACAGGTGTTATCGGAAAAATGAGGATCCAAAATGCAACTTCTGTGCCGGTACTCATAACTCAAAAGACTGCACCAACAAGACTTCCCCCAAATGTATAAATTGTATGAGCTCCACATCAGTTACGGAGCTGCCAAATCATTTCGCCTCAAGTAGAAATTGTCCTTTAATGACAGCTCAGAGAAATAAAGTTATTGAGAACACCAATTTTGTAGGTTCAAAAAACTGAAAAATGCACATGGGAGCCGGTTGAAACTGGGTCTGTTGAATGTTCGTTCCTTGCGTAACAAAATGGATCATATTTGCGAGATCTTAGATAAACGTAACCTTGATGTATTATGTCTCACTGAGACCTGGTTGTTCGAGTCAGATCTGAATATTATCCAGGCGGCATTGCCTAAAACCCATTCCATAATAAATGTTCCTAGGCCTAGGGGAGATCATCCGGGTGGTGGAGTGGCAGTTGTCTACTCCACATCTCTGGTGAATATCTTGCAAATAAGCCATAACCCAGCCCCTCTTTATTATGAACTGTTGGAGGTGGAAATAAAACTCCATCAACAAATTCTAAGAATGGCAGTTGTCTATAGGCCTGGCCATCGTGGCACAGATAGGGGTTGTTGTTGTTGTTGTTGTTCCCCAAGCTGCCTGGCCGAACAGCCCCAAGGTCCCGAGCAAGGTCAAGGCCATAACCGAGCACCCCCACAGAACCCTCCCTGCCGACCACAATAAAGCCTGGGTGACCGAAGCCACTCCATGGCGGGGAGCTGAGGAGGGTGCGGAAACGCCCGGGAAACCAAAGCCCCATCCAGGACCCTGTGCCCCTCAGCAATTATGAAGAGAAAGTTGAGGGGCAAAGGAAAAATGTGACGCTTTGGCTTCCAATCTTGGTAGATTGGGAGGTCAATCCACGGAAAAGACGCCGTCACTTGAGATCTAGAAAATATATAAGTAAAAGGAACAGTCAGAGTAAGCTATGGGTATGGCAGAAATCGCTCAGTTCTCACTCTGATAGACCAGCCCATCACCATATGACTAGAACCCAATCCTCTTAGCATCAGCTAGGAAAGGCCCTAGAAAGCCGCCTTTGGCGGGGGGATAGCTCCCCTATTTCAACCCCTTCCGGGGTTGGGCACCCGCCCACACAGATAGGGGTTTTATGGAAGAGTTTGGGCAGTTTCTTGAGGAATTTTCTGCTAAAACCGGAAGACTTTTGATATGTGGAGATTTTAATTACTGGGTTGACAGCCCTCATCTGAAGCCATTCTCTCCTGAGTTCCTTGAGTTGACTGATCAGAACAATTTTGTAAACCATGTGTCCCACCCAACTCATATCTTAGGACACACCCTTGACTTGGTTTTCTCTCCTGTGGGTTGTGGTGGTGTTCTGGATGTTGATGTTGAGAATGCTGACCCTAATACCTCTGATCATGCTTTGATTACTTTCAGCTTTGATTTCCCTAAGCCACTCACACATGAAAAAGTAATCAGATTTAGAAATTATAAAAATGCAGACCTAAATTTGGCTAGCAGTGAAGTAAAACAGTACTTGGGAAGTATTGATACTTCCAACCTTACTTCAGATGAGCTGGTGGAGGTACATGGAAATGCACTTAAATTAGTGTTCGATCATCACTGTCCAGAAGTAGAGAAGAAAATCATAGTACGAGATGATTCGCCCTGGTATAGCACTCGAGTTAAATTTCTTAGAAGAGCGCGTAGAAGAGCTGAACGTGAATGGCGGAAAAATAAAACAGACTCTACATGGTTGCAATATCTGTCAGCCAGAAGAGCTGTGGTCCACAAAATCAAAGATGAAAAGAAAGTGTATTATCAGGGAAAAGTTGACTCGTGTGGTAACGACCAGAGGAGGTTGGCTTCAATTGTAAACAGTTTACTTGGAAAAACAAGAGTCAGCTTAAGACCTTCTGTACCCGATGCCGAGTTGGCTGCCAACTTTGTGGCATTTTTTGCTGGCAAGATAACTCGCATAAGACAGGAACTGGATGATGCTTCTGTTGGTGAAGAACTTTCAGTTGTACTCCAACCCCGACACATTCCTAATAATGTCCTCTCATCCTTTCACTCAGTAGAGGTGGACATGATCTCGTCCTACATAAGAAACCTCAATAAAACATTTTGCCCGTTGGATCCCATAAATGTTTCCAAGCTACCAAGAGTCTATGATCACACAGTTGAGTTTATTTCCAAAATAATTAATAAGTGCTTCTCTGAAGGTAGCTTCCCACATTCTGAAAAGCATGCACTACTCCGACCTACTCTAAAGAAGCCTGGACTTGATGTTGAGAACATGTTGAACTATCGTCCTGTCTCCAACCTGTCCTTCATATCAAAGATATTAGAGCGTGCAATACTTGACCAATTACAACCACTACTTCAGCAGAATGAAACTATCCCAATTTTTCAGTCTGCTTACCGACAGCATCATTCAACTGAAACAGCATTGATTAGAGTACATAATGATCTAGTTGAGAACATTTGCAATGGTGTGGCCTCACTATTGGTCTTGCTTGATCTCTCTGCGGCTTTTGACACAGTGGATCACGAGTTGTTATTGAGTGATCTTTATGATTGTGGTGTGCGTGACTCCGCTCTCTTGCTTCTTGGGTCGTACTTGTCAGGTAGATCCCAGAGTGTGATGGTAAATCAAGTGGTCTCGGACTCGACACCCCTGCAGTATGGTGTTCCGCAGGGATCAGTTTTAGGTCCTATCCTATTTATAATTTATATTAGCAGTTTGTCTCTTCTGCTTCGTGCACATAATGTCACCTTTCACTTTTATGCAGATGACACCCAGATTTATGTGAGAATCACAAATATAGTTGATATACGGAGTAAGATGGAATTGTTGATGTCTGATATCAAGAAGTGGATGAGAGCGAGAAAACTTAAACTAAATGATGGTAAAACTGATATTCTCATCATCCGAGGAAATAGAAGAGCTGATGATATAGTAGGTGCCCTCTCCATCAATGTGGGTGGATCTCAGCTGCGACCGGCCAACTCTGTTCGAAATCTGGGTGTATATGTGAACTCCCGATTAGATTTCAAAGAGCATGTAAACCAGATAGTTAAAAGTTGTTACTTGCACATCAGAAATCTCTATTTGGTGAAGCCGTTTATAACCAGACGTTGCCTCCTGACGTTGGTTCACTCATTGGTCTTCTCTCGTGTTGATTATTGCAATGCCCTGTTGGTGGGTCTTCCAAATTATATTTTGAAGAAAGTTCAGTCTGTTCTTAACAGGGCCGCAAGACTAATTTTTGGTGTTCCACCTAGAACTCCTACTACATCTCTTCACATAGAACTGCACTGGCTGCCAGTAAGAGCAAGAATAGAATTTAAGTTGTGTTTGGTGACTTTTAAGGTTCTCAAATTTGGTGAGCCTAGGTACCTTGCGGAGCTGCTCAGGCGCCCACCGGCACACCATGGTGTAGTTGTGCGTCATGACAATGACCCTTTTCGTCTTGATGAACCAAGGGCTTTCCAGCAGTCTTCTTTCTTTGAGAGGTCATTCTCCTACATGGCTCCGAGGTTGTATAACAGGTTGCCGCTGTCCATGAGACAACTGAGTTCTGTTGAATGCTTCAAGAGACAACTTAAGACTTTTCTCTTTGAGAGAAGCTATGATCTTGAGAGAGGTGTCATGACAGATGGCTATAGAGTTTAGGCTATTTTGCCACTGCTAGTGATTGTTAAATGTGTGTTGTATATAAGCCTTCTTTTGATGCATTGATTTTTGTTCTTTTTTCTTTCTCTTTTCGAGCGCTAGTTAATTCTTCGGAAAAATTGGCACTTATGAGAAATAAGTAACATGCTTATTATTATTATTATTATTAATCCCCAGGGGGACCTCATGAATGGACCGGTCGGCAATAATACGTCTTTTTCACCCCCCAAATACTATTTCCACTTGTTTTATTGCTCTTAGATGTAAATATATTCATATTAAACGTAAAATAGGCGCATATGAATAAGTAATAACGTTATTTATGGTAAAATGACGATTTTCGTCGGGAATGAACCACAATACCTCCACATGGCGGAACGTTTCAAATACCATAGTCTAGCCTTTGCCGGGTTAACAGATTTCCTCCAATTTCATAAATCCTTAGCACCTTCCACATTGCTTCTCGATCTCATACGCTTTTTCCAAATCCATAAAAGCCCAAAATATCTCTTTATGCTTCTCTAAATACTTCTCGCATAACTGTCTTACTGTAAAAATCTGATCCACACACCCTATTTATTAGTGACCCCTTCATCATTGACGATATGCCTTATACAGTATTGGCACTCTTCGAACTCCTGCGTTAGCTATTTGAAACACCCGCCATAGAGAGATAGAGAGACCAACATCGTTAGCATACGGTAATTCACTTACGGAATCGTCCTTATGATCGGGAGCTCACTACGAAAAAACATCGTAAAAAATAATAAAAGAAAATTAAAATTAGAACTGCTAAAAGCTAGGCTTCCCATCGAGTGGATGTTTGCCCGCGTGGGTTTTGCCCACAGACGCTAACTCCTCCAGCGTCATTCCTCCTCTCTCTGTGGCTCGTTGCCGACGGACGTGAGATTCCCGCCCTGTCTTCATTCGGCATTCTTCCGTCTCCTAGTGAGTCTTTTGCTCATTTGTATTATCTGAGATGTTTTAGAATAGGTTTAGATTACACAGGTCGGGTGTCCGCATTGGCACGACCCACAGGAGTGTGTTATTATAGGGTGCTTTTGAGTTGGCGTCCCCTCCTTCGACTATGGACGCGGCTGCCATTGTTTATTATTGTTATTTTCGATGCTCTTAGGTTAGCCAATCTAGTTATTTAGGAGGCTTATTGATGCAGGGCTCCGCTTTTTGGCTACCTTTCTGGTAGGTTAAGCGTTTTTATTGTCATCGGCAGACTCTATAGTTTAAGAGTTGCTTCACGTGGTGAAGAACTTTCTATAAGGTTCTGCGTCGTCCCTTCCATGCGCGCGTGTCGTCGTGATGAGGTTGGCTACTGGATCTTCCCTGGAGGTGAGAGTTTCGCTATGTCGTCATGCTGCTTGCCTAGGCCTCGTGGCTAACCTCATGGTATTTTATGGCTAGGATGCATTATTATTATTACTCTGTGTATTGTAATATTTGTAGCCATAAGATGTGACCTTCCCTTTCATTTCCAAGTGTTATTAATGAAAGGGGGGTGTCAGGAGACGTCCTGAAAAATATAAATATGTACGTGTTGTGTTGGTCTATCTAGTTGCAAACGAATTAGAAAACAAAGGGTTTGGTTCAACTCTTCCGGCGGGTAATAGCCGAGTGCTATTTTTACCGGAGGCCCTCTACGGTGGGCTGGAGTAACGATCCAATGAACCCGATCGTGGTCAGAGTATCACTACAATTCCCGGCGGAAGAGAAGGCTTCCAAACGGCGGCTCAGCCGGAATGACTCGCCTATATGTAAAAGATATCCTCACGCGGCGGGGCAAGACTTTATCTGTCATCACGGTGGAGAGGTCAATAATTGAGTTAACGAACATCTGTCATTGAGGCAGTAGTATAATGTTAACTATTTACATTCAATAGGAATGATAACTGGTATAGGCCAGTGATACGGAGTGTCACAGATAAGTAGTCTTAACCTCTGGGCTGCGCATAGGGGGTAGTATACACCATTCGCCTGTGCGGAGGTATTTACACTGTTTCCTCACAAAAATTGTTATTTTACCATAAATATCATTAACCCGCTGAGTACCAGCTAAATATTTATAAATGTACCACCCAGGACCGACTGATTCTGATTTTTTTTTTATTCCAGAAACAATGGCGAATGGGTTAGGAATGAAGGAAAAACCACGAAAAACCGATCAAAAAGCTCAAAAAATGGTCCTACAGTAAAAAATTGAAGGCAATTTCCCCAAAAAAACATGTTTTTGCGCGCTCACGCGCACGCGGTTGGACTTTGAGAGTTTTCAACCATCGGCATGGATGCGTGGGATACTTACACAGTTCCATTACAAATCTGAGCCCTCTAGGTGCCATAGGACCGGAGTAATTGGGACCGGACCGGCCAGGACGCAAACCATGCGTCGCTGGGGTTTAGCGTTACATACATTGTGGACGCAAACCCTGCGTCGCTGGGGCTCAGTGGGTTAATACTTATCCATATGCGCCTATTTTACGTTTAACCCCTCAGACCCGGAAGGGCTCTTAACCCTTCCTCCCCGGGTGTCATTTTAATATGACACCACGAAATAAGGGCAGGTGCCCCAGGGTGTCCTTTCAGGAGATAGTAAGCTTTCAAGCCTATTCAGCTTGGTCTGAACGCCGTGCGTCCGACGCATGTAAACAAAGCCGATCGTTGCGTCACCGCACCTCCGAAAACAAGAAGGAGAAGACTTTTGTTATTGTATGTCTGTATGTCGTTGTTTCAGTAGTGAAAAGATCATCGTATTGCTAACATCGCCTGAAAATGCTCTCCACTAAAATCGTCATCACACCTGAACCAGTTGTTGTTGTTGTTGTTGTTCCCCAAGCTGCCTGGCCGAACAGCCCCAAGGTCCCGAGCAAGGTCAAGGCCATAACCGAGCGCCCCCACAGAACCCTCCCTGCCGACCACAATAAAGCCTGGGTGACCGAAGCCACTCCATGGCGGGGAGCTGAGGAGGGTGCGGAAACGCCCGGGAAACCAAAGCCCCATCCAGGACCCTGTGCCCCTCAGCAATTATGAAGAGAAAGTTGAGGGGCAAAGGAAAAATGTGATGCTTTGGCTTCCAATCTTGGTAGATTGGGAGGTCAATCCACGGAAAAGACGCCGTCACTTGAGATCTAGAAAATATATAAGTAAAAGGAACAGTCAGAGTAAGCTATGGGTATGGCAGAGATCGCTCAGTTCTCACTCTGATAGACCAGCCCATCACCATATGACTAGAACCCAATCCTCTTAGCATCTGCTAGGAAAGGCCCTAGAAAGCCGCCTTTGGCGGGGGGATAGCTCCCCTATTTCAACCCCTTTCGGGGTTGGGCACCCGCCCACCTGAACCAGTTGACTTAGAGAGCTCTACTCAACGCCAGTCTACAGATTGGAAACCGCACTACATTTATAGATGCGTGGGAAATTTCTAGCAGTTAAAATTAACCAAAATACGGTAGCCTAGGCCTAGACGTTTTTCGGCCAGATCGCCCGGGTAGCCCACCCTGTCCTTTGGAGATACAGCCCGGGCCAGGAGGGTTAAACACCCATAAAAAACACACCCGAGCTACCCGGAAGGGCTCTTAAACACCCAGTTGTTGAAAGCCTGTGAGCTTGGTGTGCGAGGCGTCGGTCCGACGCATGTAAACAACAGCCGGCTGGGCCGACGCCCCGCATCTCCGGCCACAAGAAGGAGTGCGTCGCTTGTTCGTGTGTGCCTGTATGTTATTGTTAAGTATCGAAAAGTAGTGTAAAGTGGCTGTTTTTGCCATAAAGTTATCTCCAATGAAATCATCATCACAACTGAACCAGTTGACTTAGAGAGCTCTACTTAACGCCATTCTACAGGTACGAAACACATCTACGCTTGGGGATGCGCGGGAATGCGGAAGCAGTCAGAATAACAAAGATACGCCTAGGCGTAGACGTTTTTGGGCCAAAACCCCCGGGTCTCGGGGAAATTATATAATATAATAGCCGGGGCTGGAGGGTTAATATGAAGATAGTAACATGTTACAACAATAAAACAAGTGGAAAAAGTGTTTGGATGGTCAAAATCGCAAAATGAAAGCGAGAGTTTCATTCATCAAGTGTGAGCCAGCCTGCTCTACATCCTCCCCTCTCGAAGCCTGGAGACACTGCGGCCTCTCTCTGTATCTCCCGCTATTTCCCACGCTTAGACACACAGATGACCACGCCCTGCTAGCAACTCGCTAATGTTAGCACGAATATATACCTAAGAATAAGGGAATAACAGGGAAAATAGGTGATAATTGAAGGGGGGGGGAGGAAGGAGGGGATATGGAGGAGTGATGTGTGGCATGGTCGAGGGGCAACAAAAAAAAGAGAAAAAACAAAGTTTCGAGTGCTACTGGGGTGTTTAAAAAATAAAAAAAAATTAGCCCTAGGATCATAAGAGTCTCCCCGCAGTCACCCAGTAAAACTCATAAGAGTCTCCCCGCAGTTCCCGGGTTGTTGTTGTTGTTGTTCCCTAAGCTGCCTGGCCGAACAGCCCCGAGTCCCGGAGGAAGGCCATGGCCACGATCGGGCTTTCCCACAGAGCTCTCATTGAGTGTAGGTTGTGTTGTTGGCGTAAGTGGTTGTGTGAAATGCAGTCTTCTATGATGTGTTTAATGGTATGGGGTGCTGTGTTACATCCCGGGCAGGCGTCGACAACGGAGTCATCCAGTCTCTTCTGATAGCTCAGGAGAGCTGGATGGTGTCCGCATCTCAGCCTGGCCAGGTGGACTCTGTCCTCGCGAGGGAGGGAGAATTCGGAAGGATGGATTTCGGGAGGTCGTGCATGCAGCTGCGTGTTGTCTGTGAGTGAGTGGATGGATTGGCGAGAGATATGAGTATGGATGTGCTTCTGGAAGTTGGTTCGGGGTGGGCAGGGAGGGAGAGAGGACAATAATTGTGTGTGATACCGTGTGCTGGGTGTTGTTTTGATATTTCTTGGTGTCTGTGGGTGTGTTGCCATGTAGTTTAGTGGGTGGTCTTGGTTCGTGGAGGCTGCTGCCAGGAATTGAGTGCCTCTCATGTCCAGATGGTCTTTGACTTTGAGGATTTTTGTTTCTTGATGTAGATGATCTGTGGGTGTAGTAGCTGTGCAGCCTGTAATGATCTTCAGGGCTTTGTTTTGAATAGTCTGTAAGGTCTTATGATGTGTTTCAGCTAGGTTAGAAGCCCAGGCTGGGCTTGCGTATTCCATTACTGATCTTATGTATTGTTTATATACTGTGGTGGTAGTTTCTTTGTTGTGTCCAAATTTTGTGTGAGCAAGTGACCTGAGGGCGTTAAGTCTGGGTGTCAGTTTCTTTTTAATGTTTGTGGTGTGCTGTTTGAATGTCATATGAGTATCATATGTTACTCCTAGGATTTTGGGTGTGTGTGTATGTGTTAGGGGTGTGTTGTTTATGGTGAGTTGAGGGATGTATTCGTGTTCACCTGTCCAGCTTGTGAGCAGGGTTGCGGTGGATTTGGCTGGGGCTAGATTAAGTCTGTTTGTAGTGCACCAGCCATGTAGTGTGTTGAGATAGGGTTGAAGGAGATCTGTTGCTCTTCTTGGGTCATGGTGTGTGCATGTGAGTGTTATGTCATCTGCATAGGAGGCTAAGTTTATTTGGGGAGTATTGGGTGTAGTTATATCGTGCATGTACAGATTGAAGAGTGCGGGCGATAGGACGGATCCTTGTGGGACTCCGTTTGGAAAGTTTCTGATTTTAGATGACTGACCGGCAAAAGATACGTGTGCACATCTGCCTGCTAGGAAGTTGGCCAGCCACCTTTTTGTGTTGTTGTGCATGTTTGTGTTGTAGATTTTGTTTGTTAGGTTGTGGCGGGGGATGGCATCGAAGGCTTTACTAATGTCGAGTGTGGCTAATAGTGATCTGTGTGGTGGTCTAGCTGAGTTGATGCCGTCAAAAGCTCTTTGTGTAAGGTCTGTGAGAAGAGTGTTTGTGGAGTGCAGTGGCCTAAAGCCATGTTGTGTTGGAGCTAGGGGTAGGTCGGGTGTAATTAGTTGTAATACTAGGCGTTCCATGACTTTGGAGGGGGAGCAAAGGAGTGTGATGGGGCGGTGCGAGGAGGGTAGCGTGGGGTCTTTGTTGGGTTTGGGGAATGTGATGATGATACCATGCTTCCAAATGTCTGGTATTGTGTTGTGTGAATAGCTGTAGTTTGATATGTTAGTGAGTGTTTGTATGCCTTGTGGTCCCAGGTGTCTGAGGTGTATGTTGCTTATGTTGTCTAGGCCACAGGCGGGTGAGTGCTTGAGATTGTTGATGATTTGCTTTGTCTGGTGATTGGTGAAGGGTGTATAGTCAGGGTCTGTGGGGAATTGTCTCTTACGTCGGATGACACGTCGGTCGTCTTTGTGAGGTTTTAGGTGGCTGACATGTGAGAAGTGATTGATGAGAGTGTTTGCTTGTTGTTTACATGAAGGAGTAGAGTCTGTTGTTGTGATTGCAGCATGTGATTGTGTTGTGTTGCTGTTGGAAAGTGTGATGCTGTTTAGTGTTTTGTAGAGTTTTTTGGGGTTTGTTTTGTGATCAAGTGTTTGTAGGAAGTTATTCCAATTTAGTTTTTGTTGTTCTTGTATTTTGTTGTTAGTTTGGGTGTTGAGTGCTTGAATTTGTTGTGTGATGTCTTGTGTGTGGGGTGCTGGGGAGTGTTTCAGTGTGTCGCGTTGTCTGATGAGGTTTTGAATTTCTGGTGTGAAGTTGGGGTTGTGTCTTTTTCTGTTACCTCTTGGAATGTGTTTCTTGTCAGCGTTTTGGATAGTTTTATTGAGTATGTGTACAGCATTGTTGATGTTAGTGATGGGTGTACTGTTCCCGGGTTAATACCTTCAATAGAGAAAACTGGACGGTGGTTTTCCAGAAGGGTTCGAAGGAAAATTGGATTAGTAAAGTGTTACTAGGTCTAGTTTTCCGGCGTATTCGAGGTATATAACATGTGTGAATGTCTTGGATTATCCTTATGAGCATTGATTATTGGAAATTTCTTTCCAGATCTCGCACGTCTACCTCGGCGACGAGCCCCAGACTGGGGGCAGATCCCGGCGGGGGGTTCGTATACATCATGCCTTACGTTACCTTGTGTTCTACACCAACGTGCATGAAGTGTCGGTCTTTAGCCATAAGCTCTGCATTAAATGTGTCACATGCCTTGATCGCTCGAGAGGATTTTGGCTGTCGAAAAAGTGTAGTGTTTGTTATGAACTTAGAAATGGTTTATTGAACCACAAGGAAGTATCATGTCAAGTAGCCCTGTTAAAAATCAAGGCTAATTTTAATACATATACAAAGGAGATAGCACACAAAGCATTACAGTGCGACGATGAAGTTTTGTGGGACTATTTGGTTATTAAATCTCAGTATGTAAACAAAAGCCTCATTGAGCAAAAAG
This sequence comes from Lithodes maja, assembly GCA_037953745.1. Classification (NCBI taxonomy): domain Eukaryota; kingdom Metazoa; phylum Arthropoda; class Malacostraca; order Decapoda; family Lithodidae; genus Lithodes; species Lithodes maja. Next base: position 112,917 of record JBAKBP010002435.1, read on the forward strand.
AAACCCACTACAGCCATTTCAAAAGAACTGATTAGTACGAAAGATGACTCTGACAATACGAACACGGCAACACCCCCCAGCCGGTCTACAAAAAGGGCTCAGCCGGACTCTTCACATGAAGACAGGACCCGGTCTCGTTCCAGGTCCCCCTTGAAACAATCGTCACGTTCGTCGGGCCAGTCTCGACACCCGGCGAGCAAGAAACGACGAATCACGCCTGACAAAGTGGCACCCGCGGCGTCCACTTCAGGCAGTAAAGTTACAGGCAGTAAACGTAAATCCCGTACGGAGACGTCGAGTTCGGGGCGCCGGCAATCGCCGAAGCCTCCTCCTCCTCCCTCCGTCATTACCTCCTCCAATCTGGCAGGTCGGAGGTGGTGACGGAAGTAGCAGAGACAGTGATAGTCAGTGGCGGATCCAGGGGGGGGGGTGGCCGCCCCCCCTTAGTGACCAAAATTGCGCCCTTACATCTGATATATACTGCATTTTATCTGAAATACAATACATTATAAAGTTATGGCGCCCCTCACGTACATATATCAGCCCCCCCCCCTTAAGCCTGAGCTGGATCCGCTCCTGGTGATAGTGATATGAACCAATTGCCTCAGTCAATTAGGCCAAGATATAGGATTCCACATTTCTATATTCCACAAGGTTTAAAAGTGCCATATGTTCATGTTCCGGTGAAAGTATTAGCTGACGAATACCGACGGTACCCGGCGGGTGTCAGGGAAAGTGAGGAAAGATCACTACGTCAAGTATCTGTTGCCTCAGCGGCACCAGACAATGCTAGCAAAACATTGAACAAATACCTTCCTCAATACCGAACCTCAGTTGGGAGGAGTTTGAACACAAACAGTTGCTCCCCGCGGTACAGGATGAGGCGGTTCGATTCCGCTCAGACCGTCAGCCGGAGGAAGAGGTGGTTGAGGATATGGAATATCAAGACGATGTGCCGGAGGAGTTGTTGTTGTTGTTCCCCAGGCTGTCTGGCCGAACAGCCCCAAGGTCTCGAGCAAGGCCAAGGCCATAAACGAGCGCCCCCACAAAATCCTCCCTGCTTACCACTAACAAAGCCCGGGTGACCGAAGCCACTCCAAGGCAGGGAGCTGAGGAGGGTGCGGAAATGCCCGGGAAACCAAAGCCCCACCCAAGGCCCTGTGCCCCTCAGCAATTATGAAGGGAAAGCTGAGGGGCAAGGGAAAAAATGTGACGCTTTGGCTCCCAATCTGCCAACTTCTAGGTTGGCAGTAGGGAGGTCAATCCACGGAAAAGACGCCGCCACTTGAGATCTAGAAGATATAGAAGTAAAAGGAACAGTCAGAGTAAGCTATGGGTATGGCAGAGATCGCTCAGCTCTCACTCTGATAGACCAGCCCATCACCACTGATAGACCAGCCGAGGAGTTAGAACAATTACCTTCGGGCCAACAACTGCCATCGTCGGACCTTTCGGAAGTAGAATCAGTGACTTCTAGAGACATCTCTAAAGACTATGTTACTAGGGCTCATTTATAGGAAATGTTGGATAAAATGATGCAAAATTTTCAGCCAGGTAAAGTGGTACCGGAAGCTCCGCCGCCTACGTCAATTGCTCGACCGTTGGAATCGGCCAGGGTTTCCACTAGACAGCCTCATTTTTCCTCCACTATGTTAACTTAGTCACTCACATTCAACGTCGACGTTAACGACTTCTAATGTCCGAGTTGTAACGGACATTATTACTCCACCTTTGGAGAAACTTCCCCTCAGGAAAGGCCCCATACCGTTACTTTACGGCCCTGATCAGTCATGGGTTAATATCACGGCCCAAAACCCAACAGTCACGCAACAGACTATTTCGGGAGAGCTTGCGGTAAAGGAGCACTGGACTATTCAGGTAAATGAGAGTAGGAAATTGCGTGCTCTGAATGCTTCAGATGAGACGTTAGACGTATCTATTAAGGCTATTCCTAGTTTATATGCCCCAGATTACTTTGTCTATGCTTCCTCTCCAGCTTTGCCACCTCCCTCTTCTGCACGACTATACGCGGATTGGTCTAAGATTGACGGATTTAATGATGTAAAAGCTCTGGCACATTTAACACCGGAATCAAATGCAATTCCGATCCGTGACCAATCCGGCAACCCAGTCCTGCAGATTGGGAGGTAGGTACAGGTCCGTGGGTGGAATGGGAGGCGGAGGCTCAGCAGTTCGCTTCCACCATCACTAGTAAGTCCTCTCACAGGAACAGCACAGTTGGTTCTCGCTGCCCGTCGCGATAGCTGGGGGTGTATCTCAATCTTTACTAGACTTTCTCACGGCTCCTAAATTGTCTTTGTGGGAAATCCAGGAACCATTTTCAAGCCCACCCCCAACTCAATTAGATAAAGAAGTTGAGACAAAAGGCTATAAGGCTCCTGTCTCAGTTCTTGATGAGTTGCCAAATAGCCCAGTCACTGGTCAGGACGGCTCAAGCAATAACTGATTCACATGTCAAGAAGGCGCTCTCTCTATCTCGACGCCTTGTTCTCCAGAACGCAATTCAGTCTCTGGGTGACGTTAGGGTCGCCTTCTTGGAGGCGTGCACGCCAGGACCTTAGGGGTCCATCTGGTGAAGAAGGTGCCGGAGGATATTGGGCGCCGGGTCATTCTTTCCCCAGTGTTAACACCTACTCTTGTATGTCAGGATACCTGGAGGACTGTATTTAGCCTAGTAGATTCATCGAGAAAGGCTGACTCCCCAGCGCAGAAGGAGTCTCATAAATTTACTAAGCCTTATTCAAAACCAAAATTTAGTCATAAGACTCCCACAAGTGGGACTAAGTTTTTTCCGAGCTTCAAAACCCCTTCCATGCCGGAAAGTAGTCCTGCTAACAGAAGCAAACAGGGTAAGAGTTCCGGTAAGTGGTACAAAGGGCAGCCTAAGAGTAAAACAGGACAAGGGTCAACGACTGCTACTACCATCCAGCCGTCTACCCCTACCACACCACATTAAAAAAACTAGTCATCCACAAAACTCTCTCACTCCCGGGGCCTGTCGTGGGCGGGTTGGATCTGTGTGTAGTTCTGCCGGACAAGCCCAGTTGCATGGCTGGGTCATTCTGGACGTGTCACCGGGCTTGGCCCCGGCGGACTTGGGCACGGACAGTGGTACGCAAGGGCATCACTTGGCGGTGGCTCCGACGACCTCGTTTACGTCAACCCCTAGAAGTCAATCATGTTTCTTTAGAGGTGGAGTCACTACTCCAGGAGATGATCACCAAGCATATCATTGTCCCGGTCAATCCAACTTGCTCAGTTTACATATCCAGACTTTTTTTCGTGCCAAAGAGGGACAGTGCTCAGATGAGGTCTGAACCTTGCGCCGAGAATATTTACCAAATTAGTCCGACAGGCTTTGCTACCACTATTAAAACAAGGGATCACGGTAATGTGGTATCTAGACGACTGGCTGGTGGTGGCAGAGTCAGAGATCCAATGCCTCAATCATGTACATTCCATTCTGACTAATGTCAAATCCCTGGGGTTCACTATCAACTTGGCGAAGTCGAATCTTGTCCCGACAAGGGTAATTAAGTGGATATGACTGGCTTGGGACACAACACACCTAACACTCATTCAGAGTGTGGACAATCGGAACAGATTTCGCAGGAAATTGTTTCGTTTTCTCCACAGCCTGACAACTACGAGGAAGGTGTGGGAGTCCCTTGTCGGCTCTCTCAACTGGATTTAACTTACTGTGAAGTTGGGCCGGTTGAAAGTCAAGAGGTTAATCTTTGAGGGAAACACATTTTCCGCTGTTGCCAGCGGAAAAGTTGTGGCGAATTCCAAACTTAATCCACAACTTACTAGCAGTCTGGGCGAGGCCGGAAACACTGCATTCAATTATGATGTGGACTTCTCCTCCACCTACGGTATGGGTAGATACCGATGTTTAAGGGACAATAGGTTGGGGTTATCAGTCAAACTTAGGACATCAGGGTCAGGGTCTTTGGTCCCAATCCAAGGAGTTTCACATCAAAAGAGTTACTAGTTCCCTTAATATTCCTTCAGGCTCACGGTTACACATTGAGGGGGGAATCAATAGCCTTTCGAATGGACAATCTGAATGCCGTGTCCTCCATTCAGAAGCAAGGGTCAACGAGGTCTCGAATGTTGCTGGAGTTGTCGGAAAAGATTTTTGTATTAGCCGACACGCTAAACATTCATCTTCACACATCTTATTTGCCGGGCATGGCCAACGTCTGGGCAGATGCTCTGTCACGAAAACGGAGAACAATAGTAGAATGGTCTCTCAAGCAAACCATTTTCCCAAAGATGATTGCAGAGCCGTACCGTCCACAAGGGGACTTATTCGCGTGCGAGGAAAACCACAAGCTTCCTCTCTACCTAACCCGCCGGGAAGTCACCCCAGCGAGGGGTCCCGACGCATTGGAACAGATGGAATTCCATCTATCTGTTTCCGCCACCAGACGCTTCACTCATGTGTCAAGTAGTTCACAAACTACGGGATTATCGAGGCATAGTCTCGCTGATTGCGCCCCTGTGGCCGGCCCAAGTGTGGTACTCCCAATTGAAGACGTGGTGCAAAAACCCGGTGTCACTCCCGATCTCGTACAGTACTTCCACTTAGAGACAATTGGAAACCTCAAGACCTCGCTGAATTTTGCATTATGGACATTCAAAAGGCCAAATGGTTAACTCCTTATGGTGAAAGCGTGACTAATAAATGTATTAATCAATATAACCTTTCAACCAGACGTCAGTATCAGTCACATTGGAAATATTTTACGACTTGGATAGTGGAAACTGGCCAGACTGAAGCATCAGTATTGTTAATTTTCAAATATCTTAATTACTTATTTGAGCATAAACTATTATCGGTAGTAACACTAAAGAACCATTTGACAGCAATCAGGATCCCATTTTTTTATTTAACTGGGCTCTCTGTACCACAGGCGGAGGAGAATGGTTTCATGAGGGCATGTTTCAAGCTTTGTCCACCACCCCGTCAGCTCATGCCTACCTGGTCACTTGACAAAGCATTGTCTTTACTACATTCTCAGAAATATAGTCACAATCCTACTTTTGATTTAATCTTAAAGAAGGCTGTGTTCCTTATGGCCTTGGCTACAGGAAACCGGGTATCTGAGCTGGCGGCGATGAGCAACGAACAAAATTGTCTCAGGTTTGGACGACGCGATATGGATGTTCAAATCGCGCCGTCCCCTACTTTCATTGCTAAAAACGAGCATAGTGAGCATGTTTTTACGGCTTTCACGGTTCCGGCGCTCAAAAGAGGAGATACCATAAATTATGCCCGGTGAAAGCTGTAATGGATTTTAGGAGAGTGTCCCGGCCTAATCAATCGGGCGACCTCTGGGTAAACAGTAAGGGTAATCGCGTTACGAAGAGGAAGTTAGCAACTTTACTTGTGGATGTGATAAGGGAAAGCAACCCCGGTACGGTGGGGCGGACACATGACATTCGTAAATGGACAGTGTCTCTCAGATTCTTGAAGAATTTCTTGGTCGCGGATATTGCCAATACGCAACTGTGGACATCTAACCATACTTTCCTAGCGCGATATCTATCTGTTGCCCTAGATGAACCGAGTCTAATCTGTGTCGCATTAAGACAATGGGTCCAATAGGTCTGGTGCTTTTAGAATTAAGGCTAATTTTAAGAGTGAAAAGAGAGGGGGGGGGGGGGGATACTGGATAGCAAAGACCCTCAGCCCTGCCAGACAGGTTGTGAATACACAAGAAATGTGATATACTTAATCTTAAGGCCTGGAAGTACAGTTCAATGAGATGTTATTTTGTTTATTGTACAGTATGTTTGATACATAGACATAGTATTCAGGTTATGCAATAAGTCATGATGCTAAATATTTGTTGTATTGTGATTCAGGACCAAATATTTTGTGATACGAATGTACAGTACCTTACATTTCTTTAATGATTAAGATGTTGGATACATTTGTGATCGTTTATTACATGTACCTAATAGGTTATGTTATACAACTGTTTCTATTATCATAGCCATGATTTTTAGAAGAGTTAACACACAGGTCTTCTTTGAAGTACGCTACCTGTATTACTTTCCAATTTTTTATAAATTTTGTATGTATAAAATAAAGTTTTAGAATGCCATATTTGGGTATTTTCTCATCCTATTGTTGATTTGTTCGTGGTTTTGATATTTGTCACGAATGTCCTCCTCCAGACTTGTGATATCAGGCATTTCGTCAATGATGAAGGGGCCACTAATAAATTATATGTTTTAGTCCCGGAGTGAAGAAGGAAAACCTAATATTTAGTAGTGGCCCCGGAATCATTGACGATTCTGGCCCTACCTTCCATCCCCTTCCCATTCGTTTCGATGTTTTCATTTTATCTTGATATATCATTGAAGGAGGAATGACGCTGGAGGAGTCAGCGTCTGCGGGCAAACATCCACTCGATGGGAAGCATAGCTTTTAGCAATTCTAATGTTAATTTTATTTTATTATTTGTTATGATGTTTTTTCGTAGTGAGCTCCCGATCATAAGGACGATTCCGTAAGTGAATTAGCGTACGCTTACGATGTTGGTTTCTCTATCTCTCTGTGGAGGGTGTTTCAAACAGCTAACGCATGAGTTCGATGAGTGCCATTACTGTATAAGGCATATCGTCAATGATTCTGGGGCCACTACTAAATATTAGGTTTTCCTTTTTCCCTCCGGTACTCAAAATTATACTTCCCCTCCTAAAACCGCATTGCTCTTCACCCATTGCAACTTCCATACCCTTTATTATCCTCTCTATCAACACCCTGCCATAGAGCTTTCCAACCAATGACAATAAACTAATACTGTACCTCTATAACTTGAACACTCCTGCCGATCTCCCTTCCCCTTGTACAACGGCACAATACATGCACTCCTCCAGTAAATTGGTACCATTAACACAACAAAGCACACATTGAATAGTCTCACCAGCAAATCTATTATCACGTCTCCACCCTTCTTAATACACTCCACAGCAATACCATCCATATCTTCTGCTTTTCCCGCTCTCATTTGTCTGACTGCCTCTTTCACCTCATTTTTCTCATTCATCATCATCATCATCAAATCTGACGCCCCGCTTCCAGAGGAAGCACCCCAAAAGGGATGGCCATGGCAGAAACTGCCTCCAGGATCCCAGACATGCCCCGACTGACCCACTCCACAGTGCCATTTCCACTACAGTAGGTGGATTATGACCATGAACACTGAAGGAGCAGACCCAGAGCAGTCCCTCACCCGGATGGCAGTTCCACCACTGTTTTGCTATTTTATTTACCCCAGTGGGGCCCTGGCTGGAAGCATACCATGCCCAGGAATTTTCTGAAGATAGGAACCAGTGGTCCAGAGGCTGATTGCACCACCAAAGTGGCGGGCGGTGGGGTCGCCGCATCCCTACACCAATCCTTTTAATTTATTCCCTGCCACCTGGGTGGCCTGGGTAACCTATCTCATTTCCTACCCTAACATTTAGGTCCCCTAAAACTACAACCTAATTTTCATTTTCCTCAAACCCTTGTAGTCAAACCCTTCAAATCTTCCAAAAACCCTCCACCTCCAACTCTCTTTCACTTCCTGGCTCATATGCATTCACAAAAATCCACCTTGGGTGCATTCGCACCCACATTACTCTTGATGACACCTCTCTCCCACTCTTTTATAAAGTCTCTTAACTCCTCCTTCACAATAATAGCCACTCCCTCTTTCACATTGACTACCTGATCTACTCCAGACATTTCCAAAATTAACTTTTCCCTCTCCTTTCATTTGTTTCATTCAGTGCAAGCACATCATACTTCCTTCTTTCAAATAACTTTCCAATGTCCTCTCGCCTCTCATTCGTACTACATCAACGCACATTTAAAGTTCCTAATCTTAGGGTCCGGGACCGCGAACACACTCCCTCGCCAATCTCGCTGTCTCTTTGTTTTTGGTAGATTTACTTATAGGGAGAAGGATCCCCATTAGCCGTATTCTACACCTCGCAGGAGAAAGCGGTGGTGGAAATTTCTCACTCCTCCACCACAGAGGAGGCTATCTGCACCAGATAGTGGCAGGCGCTGGGGTTGCCGCATCCCTACGCCATTTGAAATTGTAGAATTGTAGAGGTAGAGAAAGATGGAAAGGGCTATTGAAAGTAGAGGACACCAACCCTCACTCTGACAAAGAGTCAGGCCACCACAAAAGTAGCTATTTATCTATCTACTGTATCTATCTATTGCCGGACGCCTTACTCCCCTTACGAGGGTGGCCATACACAGAATGCCCCCAAGCGGACCTATTCCCTGTGAGAGGGACAACCCGAGCCAGTTTAGTGAAGGACTTACAGGATTGACCACTCATTTTAGGATCCGTCCGACTCCGAGGCCCTCTGTGTATCTTGTTAGCACTATTTTTCTACAGTGGTGTTCGGCTAATCCATCCACTAATCTGCCTTACCCTTAGGTAAGCAGTACGGATTTGTATCAGGTTTACTCCCCTAGACAGGTTGCCAACCAAGGCTGACGAGTCCCATCCACCCGGATTTGTATAAGGTTGTCTCCCCTAGATGAGTTGCCGACCAAGGCTAACGAGTCCCATCCACCCGGAAAAAGTATCTACTGAAGTAAATGTACAATGAACAAATTATGGACATAAATGTTGTTCTGTCATGACACAGAAAATTCAAACTGGGGTTTTCACGATATATTCCGCCACCCGTCTATTCAACTATTTACAATTTTCCCGTCCCAATCATGGCTCACCATAACCTGGAGGACCCCAAAGTAGCCCGACTAGACGGTTTGACGCTAACCCCATAACCCCTAACGCCGTAAGCATAAGATTCAGGTGAGCAAAGCGGTTGTGGTAGACGAGTTACCAGAGTACAAACCTGAGAGGGATCTACGGGATCATATTGGTAGGCTAGAGGCTATAAGTTGGCTGATCCAGAGGTTGCTGACAAAGGGAATATAGATATACTACTTGAGGTGATTATTACTATGACTCCCCCCTACTACTACGCCCCTTGACGAGGTTGGGGGCTTCCAGGCCGGAGACTGGTGGAGGTCTTTGGGATTTATCACTTTCCCTCTCCCCTCGAGCTTTTGTCGTTGGCTTGACTAATTTTGCGTAGTTTTTCATTCCTCATTCTATGTTTTTCCCCTTCTGTTCTCAACATTTCCCAACACACTCCATCTGTTCCTGGTGCTTTCCCTAACTTCACTCTTTTCATGGCTTCCCACACTTCTGACCTCCTGATCCCCACCTCCTCCTCCACTACTTCTCTTCTTCTCCCTCCCATACCATATCCAACTATGTTTGCTGGCTCTTCATTCCTTACATTTAGCAACTCATTGAAGTACTCCCTCCACCTTTCGACTCTCTCTTGCTTCTCGGCTAGCATTCTCCCATTCTTATCTTTCACACCCTTACTGTTTCCCTTGCTACCTTCCCTAACTTTCTTGACTTCTTTCCAGGACAGTTTCTTACTCTCCCTCCATTTTACACTCAGATTCCTTCCAAATTCCTCATCTACTCTTCTCTTACTTTCCTTCACTACTCTCTTCACCACCCTCTTACTCTCCACGTATCTCGCTCGTTTCTGTCTCTCAAAATCTTCATTCCCTCTACTACCCAACCACTCTCTATATGCTTTCTTCTTTTCTTCCACAGCTATTTTTACCTCTTCTGTCCACCATGCTGTACCTTTCACTCCCCTCCCTCTTCTCCTCACTCCACACACCTCCTCACATGCTGCACAGATCTCATCCTTACACCTTGCTCATCTCCTCCACTTCCTCCATAACTTCCAGGTCGAACCCACCTAGTCGTCTTTCTACTGCTCTCCTGTACTCTTCTCTGATTTCCTCCTCCTGTAACCTCTCCACCCTCCTCACCATTCCACCTTCCTCTCGCCTCCCTCCAGCTCTCCTCACCCACTTCTTTTGTATCCTAACCTTAGCTACTACTACATAATGATCAGACAGACCCCCTCCAATACCCCTATACACCCTAGCATCCATCACAGATTTCTTCATTCGTTCATCCACACATACATAATCAATCAATGACTTTCGTTCCACCACTGTCTTATCCTCCATCGTCCACACCCGTTTCCACGTGTACCTGTGGATCATTCTGTGTCGGAAGAAGGTGTTGGCTATACACAACCTCCTCCCCACACATACGTCCACAAGTGCACTACCATTCCCATTCACTTCTGATGGTACCCCCACCCTCCCACCACTCCCTCAACTTTCCTAGCACCCACCTTACCATTCATATCCTCAATCAGAAATATTCTTTCGTTCTTGTCAAACTTCTCCAGGCACGCCTCCACATTCATCCAGAATACTGAGAACATAAAACAATAAGAATGGATACGATAAGGTAACCAAATCTTCTAGCATGAGCGATTATCTAGATGGAGCTCAGGTATAATCAGATACGATTCCCTTTCAATACTTCCCTTCCAGTTACTTATAGGATTCAAACGTTACTACAGAATTAATCAGTGTATGGTATGGTTCACAATTATAGGTCTGATCACTTGTCACCGGATGCACTGGTGTATTAGATTATAACAATTTATAGACAACTTAAGTGTTTTGAATCAAATGGTATTTATGTATGAATAACAATGTAAGATAGCGAACTTCACAGAGTCATGATCATGGACTCTTCTATCTAACACTTTTAGAAGTTGGCATAGAGTCGTTATTGTGGACTCTAACTTTTAACACTTGTATGAATTGCCAATACTGTATAACACTTTTACACTGAGTGAACCGAGGGTGCTTAGTAATATTTCTACTACGATTTCTTTAGCCTTATCACTGGCTTATTTCTGTAGATTTTCTAGTATATTCCTATAAGGGGTTGCACTGGGAATGGTAGCTGGTCTCTGGTATCTTGTAGTCTTCTGGGTCTCCGTGGGCCGTCTAGGTTGGCCTGTCGTGTGAAGTGGTACGTTTACAGATGGACTAATAACTTAGATCTTGAATGAAGTTACGCAGTTGGAACTTATGTGTTATGTGCTTCATCGAACTAACGTGAGTATCCTATGGTAGTTTTAAGGATTCTCGTCTGTTCTGACCTTTAGTCGTTAGTGAAGTGTTGTTCAGGTACTCTTGTTCTAGGGTCTTAAATCTACTGCCTCTCTTATGACGGATGAGCAATAAATCAGACTAACGTGAGAATAGTAATATGGTGTGGGCCAACATTACCTAACTCGTCTGTCTCTGACCTTTGTAAGAGGCTCAAAACACCCATTCGTTGTTTGTGACAGTGCACAGATCAACACTGGTTCCTTCACAGAAACAGTAACTCCACCTGAATATGGCGGTACAGTTTAGCTATCCTTCACTAGAATTTGAGATTAGTCTAATGCAGGACTCCGGGTTGCCGGAAGTCAAGTCATAGGACTTGGGCTCTCTTTAGACTAGTTGGGTAAGTCGGCTCTGGCCGTAATACCGTCCCTAGAATAGAATTAAAGTCTAAGGCAGGGCTTCGGGGTGCCGAAAGCCAAGATCATAGAGACTCTGTTAGCTCTTTAGACTAGTGGGAATAGTTTGGCTGTGGCCGTAGTCCCTATCCAGGATAGAGTTATTGCTTATGCAGAACTTCGTGATGCCGAAAGCAAAGTCATAAGTCTTAACATTCTTTTCTATTAAGGTGGTTGGACGTGGCCGTAATACCTCTCTAGAACAGAGTGTTTGCTTATGCAGGACTTTGGGATGCTGAAAGCCAAGTCATAAGACTTAACATTCTCTTCTATGAAGGTGGTCGGACTTGGCCGTACTACCTCTCTAGAACAGAGTGTTTGCTTATGCAGGACTTCGGGTTGCCGAAAGCCAAGTCATAAGTTTTATTAGTACCCCTTAGACTTAAAGAAGTAATTCGACTCTGGCCGTAATACCTCCTTAGAATAGGATCCTAGCTTATGTAGGATTTCGAGGTGTTGGAAACCCAGTCATAAGACAGGTGGTTCTCAGTATATTAGGACATGAAGGAGCATTTCTTAGTTGATAATTCGTGGGTAGCGATTAACAAGGAGCGGGGTAAAAGACGAACGCTGACATGCGCACGGTCAACAGAATCTACATGGATAGTTTGATAATTTGTGAAGACAGTAATAGCATTTATCAGAGATAGTATTGTGTAATTAATTAGTAAATAATATTCTTAACATAGATAAGGAAACAAATGTATGTTGAGGCTTTTGCACACATCTTTTGCACACGGCACATCTGCCAAGGGAATAACGTGTTTGTATGAATCATTTGTTTCTAACAATTATCAGTGAATTGGTGTAGATAACATCATAGCAAAAACTATTCCCATCAAACAGGCACCGGCACTAGAACTAATAGAGTTTTCCCATGCTAGAATAAGAAGGGCTATAGAAAAAATGAACAGAAGTAAGTCACCGGGACCGGATGGGATACACCCAAGAATCATAAAGGAAGGAGGAGAGATGTTAGTAGAGCCATTGAAAATGTTATTTGAGGTATCGTTTAATACAGGACAAATCCCGATGGACTGGAGAGAGGCGAACATAACAGCTATATTTAAGAAGGGAAAGAGAAATGACCCAGGGAATTATAGACCAGTCAGTTTGACAAGTGTTGTGTATAAACTAATGGAAACGGTAATTAGAGAAGGAATAATGGATCATATTAAGTCAAACCAACTTTTCAGTGGGAGACAGTTCGGATTCTTGCCGGGGAGGTCGACGGTACTACAGCTAATTAAGGTGGTAGATGATTGGATGCAAATTCTAGAAGATGGTGATGTAATAGACGTGGTATATTGCGATTTTATGAAGGCCTTCGATAAGGTCCCACATAAAAGGTTAATAGAGAAAGTTAGAAGCTATAATATAGGGGAGAAATGTGTGAAATGGATAGAAGCCTTCCTGAAAGATCGGAGACAGAGGGTACTGGTGAATGGAATAGGCTCGGGGTGGAGGGAAATTACAAGTGGGGTACCTCAGGGATCTGTGTTGGGACCACTGCTGTTCGTTATATTTATCAACGACTTGCCTGAAGTTATAACTAATGGAAGTGAGGTATACCTGTATGCGGATGACACTAAACTGTATAGAAGAGTGAGGAGTAAGGAAGATATGGGTTTGCTTCAAGGAGATGTGGAGGGCATGAAGGGATGGTCTGAGCATTGGTTAATGCCTTTTCATCCAAAAAAATGCAAGTACATGCGGATTGGGACCAGCAAGATAGACAAGGTAGGATACAGTATGTATGAAGCGATGGAGGAAGTGAGTGCAGAAAAGGATATAGGAGTAGTGATAGACAATAAGTTAAATTTCTCAGAACATTTAGCGGAAAAGATAAACAAAGCCAATAGAATTGTAGGGCTGATAAGGAGGACATTTGTGTCACTTGACGAAGAAATCTTCAGGAATCTATATACAGCGCTGGTTAGGCCGCACCTGGAATATGCAAACCAGGTGTGGGCTCCATATATGGTAAAGGATATAGAAGCAGTGGAGAAAGTGCAGAGGAGAGCTAGCAAGCTGGTACCAACGTTGAAGAACGCGGGCTATGAGCAGAGGTTGAGGACACTGGGGCTTCCGACACTGGCATATAGGAGAAAGAGAGGGGATATGATAGAGACTTTTAAGATAGTGTCAGGAAAGTACGATGAGGATGTGTGTGAAGGTATCTTCTTGATGCGGGAGGGAACAAGAACGAGAGGACACTCTAAGAAAATTTACAAAGAAAGAAATAGGCTTGAGAAGGCAAAGAACTCATTTTGTGATAGAGTGGTAAATGAGTGGAACGCACTGCCCCAGTATGTAGTCGATTCCGAATCAATAAGGGAGTTTGAAAGTAATCTTGATAAAGCATGGGGTAGACAAGATTTGAAGTTTGATTATAAAACAAAAATACAGAATAGTAAAAATGTTGCGTCTGCTACCGCCGCCGCCAACACCGTGAACAACCGCAGCAGTGCAAGTACTGGTACTGAGCTGGATACACAGGCATAGTTTGCCTTTTTCCAGAGGATCTACTGTAAGATACTGTAAGAAAATATGTAGTGGCTGGTGGCCTAAAAATAATAATGAAGATCGTGTACTAATGATTTCCTAAAGGAAAACATCAAATGCGGAGATACACACGAAGGTGGTGATGCGCACTGTTTTTAAAACACACTCGTTGTTACTGATTTTGGTAATAGTTAGGGAGAAAGGTATAGTTGGAATAATATTATAAACATGTTCAGAATAAATCATAGTATTCATTTAATAATTAATCTTGTAATTACAACAGGTAGGCCTACTCATCATAATAACCCAGCACACGGTATCACACACAATTATTGTCCTCTCTCCCTCCCTGCCCACCCCGAACCAACTTCCAGAAGCACATCCATACTCATATCTCTCGCCAATCCATCCACTCACTCACAGACAACACGCAGCTGCATGCACGACTTCCCGAAATCCATCCTTCCGAATCCTCCCTCCCTCGCGAGGACAGAGTCCACCTGGCCAGGCTGAGATGCGGACACCATCCAGCTCTCCTGAGCTATCAGAAGAGACTGGATGACTCCGTTGTCGACGCCTGCCCGGGATGTAACACAGCACCCCATACCATTAAACACATCATAGAAGACTGCATTTCACACAACCACTTAAGCCAACAACACAACCTTCACTCAATGAGAGCTCTGTGGGAAAGCCCGATCGTGGCCGTGGCCTTCCTCAGGGACTCGGGGCTGTTCGGCCAGGCAGCTTAGGGAACAACAACAACAACAACTCATCATAATTTTACATAGTTTATGTGGGAGAATTTATACATGTTTTAAATAGGGTCATCAGGGTAATATACATATGATTATTTATTCTTAAAACGGTATGCATTCTCTTCTCCTTGTGAAAATACAATCTTCCGCTTCTTCTGAGTTGGTGGGGGTGAGAACTGCTGGGGCTTCTTTTTCTCGGACGGCGTCGGGCACTTGGTGGTGATCGTGGTTATGCGACATCAATTTTCTTCCGTCTGTAGAGGTGTTCTGGTAGTCCTCTGCGACGCGGCTCCGTTGGTTGAGGATCTCTGGGCTGGCTGGATGCTGCATTGTAGGTTTTGCTGTCGGCGTGTGTGGTGTTAGGTTTTCTTGTCTTTTCGATGTTCCGATGTTCTTTTCCGATTTTGATTTGTTTTTGTTTCCCCTGTGTTGACTAGTTTTGATTTGTTTTTGTTTCCCCTGTGTTGACTAGTTTTCTGTGTGGCGTGGTGACAGAAAATGTTTTCGGATGGCTGGCTTGTGTAGTTCTCGGTTGACTGTCTTGTGTCGGTTTCTCCTGACGAGGCCCTGCAGAGGTAGGTTTGTCTGGTAGATGTTTTCTTCTGGGGTATTTTAATAATAATAATAATAATAATAATAATAATAATAATGCTTTATTCCAGACTCACACACTATATAAAGTCCTTGGTATGGATACTGTAGTACAGGTAGATGTTGTTGAATTTTGTACATGCGCTCTTTGTGCTTCAAGGAATTTTATGTAATCAAGTAAGGAATTATAATGTGAAGATACTTAAATGCATAGGTTTGTATACCGTATGTGTGTGTGTGTTTATATATTAGTACATGTAATTCCATCACCACGACTTGAGTAGGAAGAATGAGAAGTTATAATTCCTTTATTACCATGACCGGTACAGTATTCTGTATTTACGGCTCATTAAGACCAAAATTCGCTTTGACCGAACTTTGCTGGGAACCTCTCTCTCGGTCTTATTGGGGGTTGACTGTATAACCTTATGTGAAGTGCAGAAACAACGTATTATGATATAACATACGAGTACCGCGGAGTCAAGATGGCGTCTGTATGCTAAAACCTGGCGGTAACCCTACAATATAAACTTACCCATAGCTGCCATTTCAAAGGGCTAATCTCTTGAACAAGCAGAAGTGCCAATGTAGCATACGTATAGTGAGATGACGGAGGATAAAATTGTTCCAGACATACCTACCAACCCTCTACCACCCATGACTAGCGTGCAAGACCAAACCATCCCCGTTGCTAGCATAAGAACCTGCAGTGGCAACCAGAGGAACCGAGTGAACAACAACAACAACAACAAGGAAGAACCAACTAGAGAAAACAGGGCTCTGAGGGGAAACTATGATAGCCTCCCAAACCAACACGTGGCTGCACTGTACTCCAGCAACACTATGCAAATTCATCACCAACCGCTAAAATGTGCACCCATAGAATATCAAAACCATAGTGAAGTGTATGCTAAGATGCAATTAAGTGAATACTTAGAACCAGTGCTAACCTATCACCATAGTGCAAATAATGAAGAAATGAACAGGCCAGAAATAACAGAACAGCCTCACATGCCATATGCAAATATCCCTCAGTTCCAGCACAAGCCAAATACCAAAGTTAAAACAATGCATGCATCATCCCCACATAATTCCCAAGTGCAAACAAACCCTAGTGTGACCGGCTCCCTGAAGGAACACAAAGCCAGAGTGTCACCCATGCCCCTCTTGCCCCGAAACCGGGCAACGAAAACGCCGACAAAAACGGAGTCACTATGCGCGCTGAAGAAAGTAGAATCATGCAATCAGCCTACTGGCTTAACACCTTTTTTGAGTTCTGAACTCGAAGCTCCCAGGATAGAAGGGAGAAGGAGAGGCATTAGTCTTGGTGAAGAAGTAAATTCTTTATTTCCTGGTGATACATACCTTAGGTGGGCCAGGAAATAGTTCAATCTGTCTCTACTCCAAATATGGGATTCAGGTTGAATCACAAGATCAAGTGCAAAGCGGCCTCTTGAATCTTTCTCATGACTTAATAATAACAGATAGGGACGAGATAGAATCATTGGCTTCATTAACTTTCGACGATAAGTTCATAATAGATTAACCAAGTGCTGCCAGTGCAAGTCTGCCTAAAATCTCTAAGCTTAGGCTTGCATCACCGTACTTCTTCAAGGTTCAGGACAGTGAATATATTAACTGTCCACCTACGCCCAGGAATACCTTATGTTTACCAAGTGTAGGGGATCCTTTAGCGTCATCCTCCAGGTTCAGCGTGAATAGTGATCAAGTGCGTTGTGCCAAGACAAGAGAGAGCAGAAGTAGAGCAGAACATATACTGGAGTTGTTTGGGCCCGAACCTAGCTGGGAAGTGTGAAAATCCCAGGTCCCTATAGTCAAGAACCAAGACAACCGTGCCTCTACCAGTGTGCTCCAAACTCGTTCTCCCAGTGTTCTACTCTCTACAAAATCCTTTAAGTGTTGTTCGTAATGGTAACGATGATTACAGTGAGAGTTATAGACTGAGGTATGTCAAGGTTCACAGTGTTAACGTAAAGAACATTTTCCATTCTTCCCTTCTTTACTTATTATCCGTTACTCTGATTCGGGAGAAAAATACACATTCTATCGTGCGGAAAATATTTATATACTTCCTCGAATTCAGGTTCCTGTATTCTTCAACGTGGAAATATATATATATATATGTTTATCCGGTTATAAAGATATACACCTAGGCCCTACACGTAAAACTTGAACACTTATTCATACCTGAGTTTATGCGCTACTTATCATCTGGGTACAGATCCAATAGTGAAAGTTCAGTCGCAAAGTAATTGATTCCTCAGTCACGTATAGTTGACTCATTATGCTTTTATGAAGTTATCTTTCATATTTATTACTCTTTGAGTTATTACAGTGTAATCACTTATTCAAGTTGCGTTAACTTATTGTTTGTTTTGAAATCAAATATTGTCCAATTGCCCATACTTATCAGTGCTACGCTTCCAACATCGCAGTAACTATTATTTACCTACATTCAAGCCATATTTGAGAGCTTTCTATATTTATTTCAGGATTTATTTATTGTGATTTGAGACTTTTCCTCTCTGCCTGTTATTATTCATATGTTCATTTGTAACATTGTTATTCTTTATATATGATTTCTATGTTTACTTTTCCAGACATGTTGAGATTGTACCCTAGCTATTAAGGAATAAAATCTGTATATCCTTTACCTGTGTGTTTTGCGTCCATTGCTTATTACTATATAGAGTGTTGATTAATAGAGCCAAGGCTGATCCCTACCCAGTGGAGAGGTACCTAAGTTGATGATTAGCGCTGCTTCCTACGTGGCATAACATATAGATAGATCTAGAGGAATTTACTTCGATTTAACAGCCCGTTTTCTTGCATCCAGTGATACGAATTCTTGTTATATTTTAGGAATATTAGCGATATTAACCCCTTCTGTACCGGTGACGTCTTTTCAATTATAATTTAGCTATATTTAGAAGATTTTGTGCAGTTTAAAAAGGATTTGTGATAGTAAAAAGGATTAAGTGAGATATTTGAAGCCTGTTCATTGCTAGAGTCCCCTTTTAAACTGGATAAAATCGTCTAATGATAGCCAGAATAAAGTTAAAGCACGTCGTCGGTACGGAAGGGGTTAAACGATATTAGAGAGATCATGGTATTATTCTGTATATTGTTGCCAGTATTTCACTATCTAGCGACATACTAGCAACTTTTGAGAATGGATCTAGCGCTATTTTGTTTTGGTAACCCTGGGACCGAACTGGTTATTTTTTTCTCTCTTGGATATTTATTATCAACTATCCAAGGCTGTAGGTGGGTACAATTGACAAAGTTGGAGGAAAATCTGGAGCCATACATAGAATATAAGCTAATTTAGCAAGGATTGGAGCTGGAATGAGTGTAGCATTAGTAAGTCTGTAAAACAAATCCACAGGCTAACCTGTGAACCACTGTGAACTGGTCTTAATTTCGGCTCTGTTTTCAAGGGTGGCCCTTGCTGACGTCATCTATTGCCTGACGCCGTGATCCCCGAAGGGGTGGCCACGAACGAACCGCCCCCATGCACCTCTGTCACCAGTCAGTCGACGCCCCATCCCCCAACCAGCACCGCCTTCATTCATGTAGTTCCTCACTCCATCCTTCCACCTCATATTCGGTCTACCTCTCCCCCTCTGTCCCTCCACCTCGCTGACGTCATCACCCCCCTTAATATATAAAATCTATTGTAAATTTGTTTGCTATTTTATGGTAAAAATTATAACAAAGCAAAGCACATGTGCATTCTATCTATCTATCTATCTATATGCTCAGGCCCAATCCCATAATTTTTGGGGGTAGCCGACTCAAGACAGAGCAAGAACAGGGAAAACACAAAAACAACATAAAACAAAAAATAAACACAGATAAAAAACACAAACTCACACACATCCAGGTCACCCAGGAGAAGACCCAGAGACCAGGGTTACCAAGGTCGCTCCAGCACTCCCCCGGCCCCTGACCACCCGGAGAGGTTCCGATCTCGGCAGGCAGACATGCAGCGGAGCCAAAGCCACAAGCCCTCCCACCACACTTCCAGGCACACCCTTCATATTAATCGTCCCCCCGGGCCAGGCGCCTGATGGACTATTATCTAGTCGAACTTGCGCCCGACCCCTTACTCCAAATGACCATGTGTTCACTCAACTATTCACAAGCATTCTCCATTCACTCCTGTCCACCACCACTTCCCCTGCCTGATCTATAGTCATTCCTCTATCATCCAAAGCCTTTCTTACACAGTCTCTCCATCTCAATGGGGGTCTTCCTGCCCTTCTATCTCCCCTTGTACCTGACTCTCATATTCTCTTTGTAAGCCTTTCATCTCCCATTCGTTCAACATGACCATACCAGCTCAGCACCCTTCTGTCCACTCTGGCTGACAAATGTTCCTGCTGCCCCACTCTCCTATGTATCTCTTCATTCCTCAATCTGTCTCTACGAGTAACTCCACACATACTCCTCAAGCAGCTCATCTCCTTCACATCCAGCCCTCTTTTCTCCTTTTTCTTCAGAGCCCATGTCTCAGCCCCATACATCACTGTTGGCACAACAATTCCTTGATACAGTGCACTTTTTACTTTCACTCCGAGATTTCTCGTCTTCCACATACTTCCCATTGCTCCGAAAACCTTCCTTCCTTCACACACTCTCTGTTTTACCTCCACTTCCATACCTCCACTCCTGCTTATCGTTCCTCCTAGATATTTAAAACACTCTACTTGTTCCAATATTTCCCCATCCAGCCTCACATCTAGATTCACCCTATGCTCTCCCCCATTCACACCATTTATTATTTATTTATTTTTTAGGCTAGGCCTAGGGTAATTCTTGGGATGGATGTAGTTACCGGGTGTACCACTACCGACATACAACATAAATCATCTATAAATAGGCTACTTATAATAAAATAAATACTTATAAATCTATAATACTAGGTTAGGTTAGGTTGTTTGGTTAGGGTAATGTATTTTTGTATCCAAAGGCAGTCAAAATAGACGGGAACACTATGGTGAGCGTCCGCATACACCCGGTAACTACATTCTTGCCTAATTCTTTTCATCATTTTGTTCCTGTGATACTTTCAAATTTGTTGAGGAATAGGCTACCCTAATCTAACTCAGAGGTGGTGGGGTTGGAATAAAACATTTCCGCAATAAATGAGGGTTAAAATCTACTAATGATAGGCTAGTTGTCGCAGCACATGAATTTGTGCATCAATTAACCTTGACTAGGTCTAGGCTGGCATATGTAGGCTATTCATGGCTTAATTCGGCCTGTCATAAGACATTAAGGATACAAATATATTCATACTTTGTATTAAATGCCTTAACCCGGGAACTGCGGGGAGACTCTTAAGAGTTCCCCCGGCGGACTGCGGGGAGACTCTTAAGAGTGAGTGAAAAAAAAAATCAACTTTTGACATCGAATTTTTTTATTTTTGTTTTTTTTTTGGCACCTGGGCCATGCAAAATCTCAGTCCTCTACCTCCCCTCCTTCCCCACTTTCCTCCTCTCCTTCGGTTATCACCTATTTTCCCTGTTATTCCCTTATTCTGAGGTATATTTTCGTGCTAACATTAGAATTCCGGTTGGAGGGTGTGGTCATCACTGATAGCAAGCGAATGCAAGAGAGAGAGAGAGAGTATCGATCGACTGTGTCTCAGTGGCCTTGGGGGAAATTGGCGGGAAAGCAGCTTGCCTCACCCATACATTATACAACTCGCGGGCTATATCTCCAATTTTGACCATCCAAACGCTGTTTTCACTCTTTTATTGTTGTTTCAGGTTAATACCTTTATAATCAACCCATAATAGGCGCATATGGATAAGTATTAATGCTATTAATGGCACAACGAATATTTTAGTGACGGAAACACCTCAAATACGTCAGCACAGGGGGACGTTTCCAATTACCCCCATGCGCACTTGTAAGGTTAATGGTGTTGTAAACACAAGTTAACAATCATATTGCGCTATTATTGCCTCAATAATGACTTAGTATGTCATAAAGAGCTATACTGCAGACGAATTTGTTATGGTCGCGGGTTGTGTTATCGATATTTGTGTACCTATATTCGGGTCAAATTCATGTAAGGGTGGTCCGGACCACCCTTTGCGAAAGGGGCTTCCTACGATCAAAGATGGCCTCTACGACGCTTCGTGAATACTAGCGTTGAGTCGTCAGGAAACGGTAAGGGAGTTTTCGGATCGTACGACCGTTAGTGAATCCACCTCCCGGCCTTTAGCTGTCCTGGGACCTTTTTCGGTAAACCTGACGGTCAAATTGGATTTTAGGTCACGTATGTGTTGTTTGTAATATAATCCCTTTTCTCATCAGTTCCTTCATTGATTAGTGTGTTATAAGGTGTTTTTCCGGTTCAATGTTATTTTAATACCACAAATTTTGTTGATAATTATTTGAAGATAAATATTGAATATATATGCTCTAAAGATCATAAGAAAATTTGTTTTAACCCTCGGCAAAACCTAATAAAGAAGTATGGTACTAAAATATCTTTTTCGCAACAAGGTTGTCTTACAGTTTCTTACAGTAGATCCTCTGGAAAAAGGCAAACTAGGCCTGTGTATCCAGCTCAGTACCAGTACTTGCACTGCTGCGGTCGTTCACGGTGTTGGCGGCGGCGGTAGCAGACGCAACATTTTTACTATTCTGTATTTTTGCTTTATAATCAAACTTCAAATCTTGTCTTCCCCATGCTTTATCAAGATTACTTTCAAACTCCCTTATTGATTCGGAATCGACTACATACTGGGGCAGTGCGTTCCACTCATTTACCACTCTATCACAAAATGAGTTCTTTGCCTTCTCAAGCCTATTTCTTTCTTTGTAAATTTTCTTGGAGTGTCCTCTCGTTCTTGTTCCCTCCCGCATCAAGAAGATACCTTCACACACATCCTCATCATACTTTCCTGACACTATCTTAAAAGTCTCTATCATACCCCCTCTCTTTCTCCTATATACCAGTGTCGGAAGCCCCAGTGTCCTCAACCTCTGCTCATAGCCTGCGTTCTTCAACGTTGGTACTAGCTTGCTAGCTCTCCTCTGCACTTTCTCCACTGCTTCTATATCCTTTGCCATATAATAATAATAATAATAATAATAATAATAATAAAATAATAATAATATTTATTCAGTTAGCAATTTACAGAGTTGGTACCACATAGTTTGTTACAAATATGACATGTACCAGCCTTGCATAATTCCAACTAAGGATAGCCCAATAAGGCCGTTAGGCGTATTTCCATTGGGGTCCTTGTGGGATTAGGTTAGCTGGGGAAAATGGGGAGGATAAAGAAATAGATACTTTAGAGAAAGTATTTCTAGGGGGTTATTTTAAGATACCTTACATCCTATAGTAAATATCAGTAATCCGTAATCAGTAATCATTTCAGTTTGGTTTGTCTATCTCTTATGTCGCATTTAGTAGTAGACATAAGCTTGGTGCTCCCTTCTCGCAGCTGTCCGGTTCAGGTGTTCCTTCAGGCTACGTCTGAAGGAATACAGTGTTCTCTTTTCACGGACTGACTGGGGTAGGTCGTTCCAGTCTTTGATGGCGGTGAAGAAGAATGTTTGCTTACCCTGTCCTTGGATTCTCGGGACCTTAAAATTAAACATCCTGTTTCTTGTATTATGTCCACTCCTCTCATTTGCTTTAACAAAATCATTCTTTAGGTACTCTGGAGCTCTGTCATAGAAAATTTTGAAGGCATTAGTGAGCCTGATTTGTTTGGCCCTGTCAGCGACATTGAGCATACCTAGTGACTGAAGTTGTTCCTGGCCAACATGTGATCTGGGTCCTAGGTTCAGCATGAACCTAACCATTTTATTTTGAGTGACCTGAAGTTTGTGCTGTGCTGATTTAGATGATGCAGAGTACCAGGATGACACAGAATAGTCAAAATGACATTGAACAAGCGCTTGGCAGAGGGTCTTTTTGGTCGCCGCGGGCAAGCATCCCACCTGTCTATACAGGTATTTTATACGTGCTCTACACTTACTCAGGATAGATTCCAAAATTGTTTCACCTGACAAACTCGCGTCCAGTTTTAGTCCGAGATATTTAACTTGTGACACTGTTGTTATAGGAATATCATTACAGTTGACCGAGAAGCCCACAATGTCTTTCAGTTTGCGTTTTGTTCCACATAAGATGGCTTCCGTCTTGCCCAGGTGAAGAGATAGTCTATTGTCCACTAGCCATTCACTACATGATTCTAGTTCTTTGGAAAGTGAAGCGGCAATACTTATTGGGTCTTTTCCTGAAACCAGGAGCACGCTGTCGTCAGCATACAGTAATAATTTACATGAGACGCTCAGTTCCATGTCGTTCACATAACAGAGAAAGAGTAAGGGACCAAGGATGCTTCCCTGCGGGACCCCACAGTTAATTGGCATAGGATCAGATATATTATCATCAATTTTGACTCTTTGGGTTCTACCACTAAGATAAGATTTAAACCAGTTCACAGATCCTATGCCCATTGCTTGTAGTTTATTACATAGGATATCATGGTCTACTGTGTCAAACGCTTTTTGTAGATCAAGAAGAACCATACCGGTGTAGTTACCTTTAGACATTTCTTTACGAATGTGATCCGTTAAGTGGATGAGACAGGAGTCTGTCGAGTACATGCATCTGAAACCTGATTGAAACTTATAGAATAGATCATTTTGTTTGAGGTAGTGTTCAATTTGGGTGTATACCGCTCTTTCAAGGATTTTAGATACAATACATAATATGCTAACTGGTCTGTAGTTACCAACTTCTAGTTTATTTCCTTTCTTGAATAGAGGGGTTACAATAGCTTCCTTCAGTTCAGCAGGTACAGTGTTGGTGTTAATTGACAAGTTGATGATGTGAGTTAGGGGGCCTGCTATACCAATGGCTCCATCTCGTAGAAATTTGGCAGGAATTTTGTCTGGTCCTGTGCTTTTATGTACATTTAGGTTAGACAGCTCGTCAAAAGTGTATTTTGGTGTAACATTTTGCAATCCAAATGTGTTTGGGTGTATGTCTTTATCTCTGTAGAAATTTCGAAAGGTGGCCGTTGTTGTCGTGTATTTATTGAGAGGTTGAGGTAGGTTCTGTGCAAGTGTGTTTGCTATGGAGGTGAAGAAGGAGTTGAAGTAGGTTGAAATTTGTCGTTTATCGTGGCAAATCTGATCATTAATGGTGAGAGCAATATTAGTGTTAGACGAATCCCTTGTCTTGTTGCTGTAGCCTGTTGTTTTTAGGTGCCTCCATAGTTTCTTTGGGTTATTCTGATATTCCTCTGCCTTATTGTGAAAATAATTAGTTTTCGCTGATTTTATTTTCCTACTTAGTTTATTCCTGGCCCTGTTGAACTCATGTTTCAGACCTTGATCCTGTCTATGTTTCGCTAGCCTTTTTAACAGATTGTCTCTGTGTTCCAGATGGTGTAGTATGTCATTGTTGATCCATGGGTCTGACCTTGCTTTAATTCGTATGTCTTTCAGAGGAGCTATTTCGTCTAGAATGTTTGTGATGATGGTTCTGAAGCCAACCCATGCGTCATTAACGTTTGTACTTCCAAACACTGGAGACCAGTCTGTATTCCATAAAATGTCCAGAAATGTTTCTTTATTGTAGTTTCTGAGTGACCTTGTTTTGATAATCTTGTGATTCTCTAGGGTAATTTTTGTGGTTTTTCGTGTGCAATATGTGACGAAGTGATCACTTATCCCAGTCTGTATAACCCCTGATTGGGATATTTTGTCCTCTCTGTTACAGTTTATGTGGTCTATTATTGTGGCAGTGTTCTCAGAGATACGTGTGGGGGTTGTGATGAGTTGTTTATGATTGTGCATTGTCAGTATATGCCTATATTCTCGTACAAGCCTATCATTTCGTTGTTTGTAACACAGGTTAAAATCCCCTAGTATGATGGATTCATTCCGAGGGTCTAGCGATGACAACGTTCGTTCAAATTTGGTCAAGAATTGTGTGTCGTCTGGTGGCCTATAGCATACCCCAATTGTGATGGGTCTTGTCCTCGGCAGCCCACACCTGGTTGGCATATTCCAGGTGCGGCCTAACCAGCGCTATATAGAGATTCCTGAAGATTTCTTGTCAAGTGACACAAATGTCCTCCTTATCAGCCCTACAATTCTATTGGCTTTGTTTATCTTTTCCGCTAAATGTTCTGAGAAATTTAGCTTATTGTCTATTACTACTCCTATATCCTTTTCTGCATTCACTTCTTCCATCGCTTCATACATACTGTATCCTACCTTGTCTATCTTGCTTGTCCCAATCTGCATGTACAGTTTGCCGCACAAATCATGAATAAACTCGTAATTTGGAAGCTTCGGACAAACCTCCCCACCCCCCTCACTCAGTCCTCCTCCTCCTCCCTTCCACCTCACCTTCCCTCCCTCGCTTCCACTGTCCGGCTCAAGTGTTTCACGGTTATGTAGTAGGTCACCGTAGGTGTGTTGTAAAACAATATTACTAATTGCTTTCATTTAAGTATATTGATGCCCTAGCCGTAAAATAGTATATTAAGTATGTTCTTAACCCATTCTGTATAGGTGACGTCTGTATTATTTGATTTTTGCTACATTTAGACGACTTTATGAAGCTTAGGAAGGATATGTGGTAGCTAAAAAGGATTAAATGATTGGTTGAGATAGTGTGTAGTCTCTTAAGTGGCAGACGTCCTTGCCAAGCTTAATGTAATCTTCAAATATTTGCCAGACTATATTGAAAAGGACGTCACTGTTACTAGATGGGTTAACAAAGTTTAGGCTAGTATAAATTTGTAATCAAATTTCATAAAGCAATTCATGGATAGGTTACGTATGAGGCATATTACAGACAACTCAGAGAGGGAGAGAGAGAGAGATTAGTGATTCAACAACTAAGTCGTCTTTCAATAGATAGATATAGATAGATAGAACTTAAGTATTCCCATTTCAGCTATGAATCGGGATATTATATAGTATATGTATAAGTGAACATATTTAGTTCTTTCCCCAAAAAACGTATTTCCAATTAGGCCTATGTGATATGATTGAGAAATGGGTGAGTAATATACACGCGATGTGACCATAAAGGGGAAGTAATCTAAATAACGAATGTTAAAGCATCAATAGAGGGTCAGAACAAATACGGGTAGTAATGCTTACAATAATAAGAGTGGTGATGAAGTGATAAGATAAGCTTTATATCTCATGGCATTAACACTGTAAATGCAGTCCACCGAAATGAATTGGGTCATATATAATCCTGAATAATATTGCCTTATTAGTTATTATAAGAGAGGAATTAGTAAATGAAGTAGGCAATTCTGAAATATATTGAATACTGAATAATTTTCTGGAAGACAGAAACTCTGTCTTCCAGAAACTCATACAGAAACAGAAACTCACACAGCCCGGATTGTGAAGCGATGGTTTGCAGATCAGCGTCACGTGCAGCTATTGGACTGGCCTAGTATAAGGGATGTGATCTTAATCCCATTGAGAACGTGTGGGGAACCATTGTAAATACGTAGACATCTGACCAAGAGCGGACCTCCCAGCAACTACTGCACCACACAAGGCAGGAGTGAGAGCTATTCCGACGAAACCAAAATGTAGTATATAATCATGTAAGAAATATGCGGGACAGATTACAGGGCGTCATAGATGCAGATGGAGGCTGGACAAAATATTGAGTTAACTAATGATCTATCAGAATCCTAGAATGCGTATTTTTATATATTTGTTTTCGCCAAGAAGTATCTAATCCAAACTATACCAGTAGGTTCATAATGAAGTTTTGCCTTAAACTTGGAATATAATCTTTCATAATATTCATAATATTCATAATATTCATAATATTCATAATATTTATTTAGTTTGTATATATACGCATTATTTGTTGTCAAATTAACATTTCTCGTGTCTATTAAAGATTATATGGGTTTAAATACATAAACCATTACTTTGTATGAAAGTATAAGTAAATTACAATACAGAGAATACCGGTAATTGTTTATTTCTCCTTTTCATCATATTATGTTGTAGATTTTACCATTACTCTCTTATTAAGTATTTTATTCCAACTGATTTTTGAATACTTAATGGTTACATCACATGTATATCATGTAGGATCATAGTCTCAGGAATCGTCCCCCGGCTTGGTGTAGAGAGCCGATTTTACAACACAGCCACCAGCAAAAATCGTTGTCTAGCAAACCTCTGCAGGAAGAAAAACGTGGGATTCGTCGACACCTGGGACAATTTCTACTATGATGACTATTTGTTTTCGGACGATGGAGTTCATCTGAACCAGGTGGGAGCAGCACGTTTTGGGCGTCTTCTCAACAATGCGGTGAAGGATTTTCGGAGAAGAAATCGACTCAGCACAGGACAACCAGGAAGGAGGACCGAAGACAGCGAGGGTGGCAACCTGCGAAGGAATTAAATGCTAATCTGTCAAGAACCACAACTTTGGATAAAGCTCCACCAACACGACCCAAATTCAAAACCGCCAGGGATAACGACCGAGGATCGATGACAGCCATGAATGTAAATGTAGATCCGACCAGAACCAAAAACTTGATTAAAGCACGTTCTGTGAGTTCTAAAACTGCAACTTTAAAGGTTTTCTATGCAAACGCTCGTAGCATACGCAATAAATTTTCAGATTTAGAGGAACTAGTGTTTACTGAAAATTATGATGTGATTGGTATAACAGAATCTTGTCTCAATACAGAAGATAGACTTTTTAGCAGAGTATTCACTTCCCGGTTATGTAATGTTTGAGAAAAGCCGAATAAATAAAAATGGAGGTGGCGTTTTATTTTATATCAAAGAAAGTCTTAACCCGACCCTCTTGTCAAAACCTCAAATTGTGAACGTCGACACATCTTTTGTGCTAATAAAGAATAATAAAGGTACAAAAATAATACTTGCATTAATATACAGACCTCCAGCTCAATCAGTGCAAACTGACCGAGAAATTTATGAACAAATTGCAGATGTAAGTAACTCACAAGATACCGTATTTTTTGGCGACTTTAATTTACCTGTGACCAAGTGGGGCGATACTCTTACTTCACACTCCGGACATGACTTGTATACGAACTTGCAAGAGAGTTCGCTTTATCAATTTGTTCGAACACCGACCCGTGGTAATAACGTTCTTGACATTGTAATTGCAACAGAAGACGAATTAATAGAGAATTTGAATGTTGGTGATGAATTCAGTAACAGCGACCATCGTACGATAACTTTCACTTTAAACTTTACTAGTAACGAACCAAATAGTAGCATCGAAAAAGTCCCTAATTTCAAGAAAGCAAACTTTCATAAACTAAGAGCTATGTTTAAAGAAACTGACTGGAGCTTTTTAATTAACAATAACGACATAAATACATCTTGGAAGTTATTCGAAACCACTTACCTAAAAACAGTGCAAGACTGCATACCATCGAAAATACGGCGTCCAGGCCATAATAATAAGCCCAAATGGTGGAATAAAGATATTTCAAACTGCCTGCTTGCTAAAAATTTTGCTAATGATAGATTAAAATCCTCACAAAATGACGAAGAACGGGTGAAATTTGTAGAGCTACGACGCAGAGCCAAAAAGTTAATTAAGCAAAGTAAAAAGACCCTAGAGTTACATATTGCGAATCAAAGTAAAACAAACTTGAAAGAATTCTTAGTTATATCAGAAAGAAAAAAGTAGTTACTTCAACTGTTGGACCGTTAGTCGATGAAAATGGAGAATACACCAAAGACGAAGTACAAATGAGTAATGCCCTCAATACCTTCTTTGCATCAGTTTTTACAACAGAAGACCTCAGTGATATCCCTACACCATCGCCGATTCAGATTGATAATTTAGATGTTCTAAGCAATATCACCGTTACAGAGAGAGAAGTATTGAATTGTTTAGATAAACTCAAGGTAAATAAAACGCCTGGACCTGATACAATCTCGCCTAGAGTTCTAAAGGAAGCTAAGGATGAGCTCTCCAAACCACTGACATTACTATTCAATAAATCCTTGCAGTCTGGAACTATGCCTGATCAGTGGAAGATAGCCAACGTAACACCGATATTCAAAAAAGGCAGCAAATCCCTACCCAGTAACTATCATCCAATTAGCTTAACCTCAGTTGTATGTAAAATGCTAGAAACGGTCATAAGAGACAGACTCGTAAATCACTTAGAGGAAAATAACATACTTAAAGATACTCCACACGGCTTTCGTAAAAAACGTTCCTGTTTAACAAACCTCTTAGACTTCTTCCACGATATCCTCAACCTCTACGACAGTGGTTCTTAACCTTTTTCATCCTATGACCCCTTGAGAAATTCCGGGGCAGTTCCGTGACCCCTACAAAATATATTTTAATGTGTCGTGTATGAAGATAAAACAAAATAAAATACAAACCAGTTTTATTGAAAATACAATAAAAATGTAACTTTTGTAAATGCCATAGAGCCATTGCAAATACCACAAAACTGCAAATCCCACTGAACTATTAAACATCCTACATAATTACTATTCATTCACTCAATGAGTGAGTTGAAATTTGTTTTGCAGCCATCAGTCTATCAAATCGAGGAGCAGTGCCCGCCAGGCAATACCTCATGTTGGTGTCGATCACAAGCCTTTGTATGCCTTAATTTTCAGCGTCACCATGGCTGAGAATTCATCCTCGCAGCAAAAAGTTGAGGACTAGATCAGCATGGTCAGGGCCCTCTTTGAAAGAACAAGACAGTCATCACTCAGTTCCCCCCAAAAGTCAGAAGCTTTTGTTCAGTGAAGTCGATTTTCCGCTGAGAATCCTCACAAATTCGAAGTCATTCAACCTTCACTGTCACTTCAATATCAGTGATGGCACAGTCCTCTACTGAAAAGGGTATGAAGAAACACCAACAAAATAGTGTTTATCAAGCCCAGGGAAGTAAATGTTGGTGTCTATATTCACTGCCAGGAGATAAGGTGAGATTTACTCATGGAATTGCATTCAGCATCTGGCATAGAATTCAGGAGAGTCGTCATTTGTGGGAAAACATTTGTGTCACCATCCTGAATGTTTTTCTGGTAAAGTTGAATTTTACTCTTTTATTATTTTGTCACTAACCGTGTGCAACATTGCTAAGTTTCCTTTGAGTGAAAGGTTCAGGGAATTCACATCAGAGAAAAAATATATCAGCCAAACAGGCAATCTTTATTACAAAATCGTCATCCTGCATCATTTCATGAAGAAGACTCAGCTTGGCGGTACTTTTTCATTCCAACAGCATTGACATTTCTTCTCAAAGTTTTAGCACGCGATTCAGATGCTTACCACGTGGCAGCCACCGTCCCTCCATATGAAACATAACAGTGATATGTGTGCCTTCTTCACAGAGTACTTTCAAGGTCCTTGAGGTAATTGCGCTTCCTCGGATATGGTTCACAATATTCACCATATCTGAAAGCAGTTCTTGAAGTCCAGGTGGGAGAGTCTTCATTGCCAAAGCATAGCGATGAATCATACAATGGGTGAAGGATACGTGAGGAGCGACAATCTTCATTAAAGCTGCATGGCGTGTTTTTTTTGGATATGCAAGAACACTCATATCTCGCAGCCAAATTACTAAATTATGAAGCCATGGAATCTACCTGATTGTTGTAGTCTATTAGTGGTATTATATCTTGTTGTTGCTATATATATGTACATCCGGACTCTGAGTCCAAACCAAAGTTTTAAAAAATATATCTATATATAAAATTAACTATATTTTCCCCAAACCTTTTGTGACCCCCTAAAAAAGCCCAAACGACCCCCCAGGTTAAGAACCGCTGCTCTACGATGAGAGTAAAGCTGTAGATATTATATACCTTGATTTTCAAAAGGCCTTTGACAAAGTTCCCCACAAACGTTTACTGCTAAAACTAAAAGTACATGGAATACAAGACGGTGTGTTGAAATGGATAGAAAATTGGCTCAGCGACAGAAAGGAAAGAGTAGTCATAAACGGTAAGGCATCTAAATGGACCAATGTAAGTAGCGGGGTACCCCAGGGATAGGTACTAGGACCAATTCTCTTTCTAATTTACATCAACGACATAGATGAGGGTCTCACCTGTACAATCTCAAAATTTGCTGACGATACAAAAATTGCAAATAGCGTACTCTCAAAAGATCAAGTTGACGATATGCAACACAATCTAGATAAATTGTCACATTGGGCCCAAATTTGGCAAATGAGTTTCAATGCGGATAAATGTAAAGTACTACATATCGGATACCTAAATGAGAAAGCAAACTATTCGATGAATGGCACTCAGCTTAAGAATGTAAACAGAGAAACCGATCTGGGAGTTACAATATCGAGTAACCTAAAACCGAGTCAACAATGTTCAGAAGTTGTTAAGAAGGCAAACAAAATAATTGGCTTTATAGGCAGGTCATTTGAGCATAAATCCAAAGACGTTATCCTAACCCTTTACAATTCCTTAGTCCGCCCTCTTCTGGAATACTGCGTTCAATGCTGGTGCCCTTATTACCAAAAAGACAAACTAGCTAGAACGAGTTCAACGTAGAGTTACCAAAATGATACCTAGCCTAAAGAACAAACCATACGAAGAGCGTCTTAGATAATTCAATCTATTTCCTTTAACTCAGCGCAGATTAAGAGGTGACTTAATTCAAGTGTTCAAAATCAAAGGCATCGACAATATGAACAGTACTAAGTACTTCACTATCGACCAATCTAATTACACGCGGGGAAACGGTTGCAAAATTATTGGTAAATCTTTTAACTCACACGAATCTAAGAATTTCTTCTTCAATCGAGTTGTCAACTTGTGGAATGGGCTTCCCCGAGACGTTATAGACTGCAGCACCGTTGATTCATTTAAACTCCGCCTAGCCAAATATCTCGCATCAAACCCGCGACTGACTGCGTTTGTAAATGAATAACTTTATTTTATCCTCCCCTCAGTTACTAACCCATATGTCCCCTACTAACTTCCTAGTCCTGCCACGGACATTAGTTCCAGGGCAGTAGTTCCCTTTCCAATGTTCCCTTACCCACTCTAAACCACTGTTTGGACACTTGATCCTCAGTGTTTTGGAGGACAAGCAGCCTAGAAGGGTCACTAGACCTGTTGTTGCTTGATTTCCTTTGTACTCCTTTGTACTATATTGCTCATCCATTTCTTAATGATATCACACAATTGGAAATGCGGGAGAGAACTATATATGTTCACTTGTTATACATATACTATATAATATCCCGAATCATAATCATAACTGAAATGGGAATACTTAAGGTCTATCTATCTATCTATCTATCTATTGAAAGATGACCTAGTTGTTGAATCACTAATCTCTCTCTCTCTCCCTCTCCGAGTTGTCTGAAATATGCCTCATGCGTAACCTATCCATGCATTGCTTTATGAAATAAGATTAAAAATTTAAACTTTGTTAACCTATTTAGTAACAGTGGCGTCTGTTTCAATATATTCAGGCAAATATGAGATTACATTAACCCCTTCACCAACATGACGTAAGTTGTACCATATTCTGGTTACCATTAGACGATTTTCTTTAGTTTATAGTCTACCTGTATGACTCCTATGGGTAAACTCGATCTCAATAAACTCTCTGAATACCATAAGTCCTTCTGAAACTGCATTAAATCGTCTAAATGTAGCCATAATGAAAGGCAAAAAGAAGTCATGGTGCTGAAGGGGTTAAGCTTGGGAAGGACGTCTGCCACTTAAGAGACTACAAACTATCTCAACCAATCATTTAATCCTTTTAGCTACCACATATCCTTCCTAAGCTTCATAAAGTAGTCGAAATGTAGCAAAAATCAAATAATACAGACGTCACCCGTACAGAATGGGTTAAGAACATAATTAATATACTATTTTACGGCTAGGGCATCAATATACTTAAATGAAAGCAATTAGTAATAATGTTTTACAACACACCTACGGTGACCTACTACATAACCGTGCAACACTTGAGCCGGACAGTGGAAGCAAGGGATTTGATTTGATTTGATTCTTTATTGAGAAAGCATAAATACATGGGAATACATAATTACACGTCTCAAAAGGGCAAAGGTGGTAAAACAGTCTTTTACCCTACTCATATTATTGGATTGTGTTCTTTTATTTAATAATTTTCATTTTAGTAAGCGTTGTTTCCACATAGCGATTTTGATAATTTAATTTGACTTTATATTGTCCTTGTCCCAATTTTGGTTTGTTTAGTTTGCAAGTTTTACATTTTAACATGTACAATATAAACACAAACATGAAAACAAATTTTTTATCTCTATACTTGTTAGCAAACCAGTTGTCCCTAACTGTTTAAGAAGGACCCTTAGCTAAGCTGGGCTTAGGCTTAGCGCGGGTTTGTTATAATTCTTCTAATTTCCTTAATGTCATAGAATGACCTTCCCCACTCCAGTTTAATACATAAGAACATGCCTACATACACACACACATACATACACCCATACACACATATATACATATACAGTATATACATGCATATATACACATTGTTACGTATCTTGATCCTCAAGTGGTTAACTTGATGAATCTAGATAGCACAGAGATATATATTAAGTGTGACGCATGTCGAGTATGAGCATGCTGTACAGAACGCCCAGTCAGGCCCCACTCTCGCTAGGATCGTCAGGGCAGGAACTTTGGCTGTAGTCTGTGTAGAGTTTCCTAACTCAGTTTATGTGAACCGTTGTACTATAAGTATTATCATTATGTATTTTGTTTTCATCTGAGTCAACGAGTTCTATTTTATATCATTAGTTATAAGTATTGTGTGTGGGACTTATATGTAATGATGAGAGGAGAGAGAGAGAGATATTACGTAACGGGGACCAGTGAGTGCGCCACGCGGGCAGATAGGCCTAATTCCCTCCTCCCTCCTCCCTTCCTCCCTTTCAGCGCGTGGGAAGTTCTTTGTCGATCCCAGATTGAGAGAGAATATGACGTCATGATTGCCAGTGGGCGGTCCTTAAGTAGTTTGAGAGATGCCGCTAGAGGGCCGAGTATAAAAAGGGAGGTCTCGCCATGCTTTACTCAGAACTCATCAGGCAAAGCGACTTCTCATATCCCTTGCAACTATCCATATTCTTCCGACTGATGTGAACTTTCTCTACTCTCTGAACAGCCTATCTTCTTCTCTTCTCGTCCCTGTTTAACCTCCATGACCCCTTTGGTGCAGATTTAGTCAGCCAAAGTATTATCGCTTGAGTTCTCACGAGATAAGTGCCTGTTAGATAGCCTATTTTTGGAAGGGTTAACTAGAATAGGATTGATTGATGTTTGTTGCACTCGTATATGCATTTCCCTGTGTGCGATTATTCATGTTCCTGTTTTCTGCTGGTTTAGGCAATGCTAGACTGGGATAGGGTTTCTGAGTTGTGATTTCCTATGAGTACTAGGTTGCGGTTGAACCAGTACAATTGCAACGGAGACGTGGAACGCCTAGGTGGTCTTTCTGACTGTGTACCGTGGGAGTTTAGCACTGTGTTGTGAGTGAGGGCTTTTGCCTGTGCCACCCAACACTGTGCTATCTCATTTGCTTGACTTTGAGAGGATCGCCAGGAGAGAACCAGATACTAGTGATCTGGATCTCTCAAGAGAGCATCCCGTCAATTACCGTAATTTGGCCGCACAGTCTTAAGGACCTCGCTAGGCTACGAGCCGCTTGCTCAGCCATTGTCTCTTAACCTTAGACATCCCAGCTAGACTTTGCTCGACCAGCAGATACAGCATAGTATTGAAGCTTCTCCTTATGTATATTATTGTTTAAGCATTATTGATTTCATGTGTGGCACGCTTAGCTACTTCAGAGATTAGTGGCCCACGAGCACAATCTTAGTAGGCTATTGCCAGTGCATTGTCGGAGTACTTCTTCTTAATGTTTGCCATATCCTATTGCTTATTCTTATAATTCTTCTTATGTCAATTAAAGCCTTTAATTACCAGTGAGTTATTCATTAAATTGCTGTTCAAAATCCGATACTTACTTCTTATGAGTATTCGAGAAGCATCTAACTTATCAGAAGATTCCTTGCTTGATGCTCGAGGACTATTGTTTAACGTAACGTAATAGTGCCGATCCGAAGTAGAGGGTGGAGGACTTCTTAAGTTCTTAGTTCAAGGGTGGATTACTTCGGCTTCGGCCAACACTATTCTTTAGTGTTGTAGTACTTTCTTCTTTGTTTGATTGTTGACCAGACTAGATAACTCCCGTCTTGCTATTAGTCTGTTGTGTGAAACGCTAGTACCGAGTTCTTGTATACCCCGTTATAGCAGATAGAACTCTGGAGGGTAGTGGCGTTTTTTGTTCGGCTGGCAGTACTCTGGGGTTGGGATCGTGTGTTTCCGTTGTGGCAGCGAGCCATACTCGAGTCCTGTGTAAGAGCCCTAGTGTACCCGAGTGCCCGGTCGTAACATAAGGTATCAGTCAGCTGAAGGCAAAACAAAAGTAAAATCTAATAAAATTATTTCCTGTTGTTGCTTCCTTTCCTTTTGGATTTTAGGACTTCGTATCCTTTATTGACTGATACTCTTTAATTATGAAAAATACTGAAACTAATTAAAGTCATGTAGTATTTATAAAGAATTATTCTTTAACCGAAGCTTAGTAGGCTATGGTTATGAACCGAATAAGTTATATCTAAAGAAGGACTATTAATTCTATAAAAAGTCTTGAAAGATAAATATTAAAGTAAGAATATTTCAGTCTCTTACCCTATTTGAAATTAATAGATAGTTTTCTTATATGTCCTTTTATTTATATTTAATTTAATTATTCTTGGTTCTGGTCTTACGTTAATAGAATTATATTATTATTATCATCAGGAGTAATATCAAAGTCACATAAAAAGTTAGATATATATTTAATAATTAGTTAAATGTATTTCTTAACCACGTAACATTAGTTTGATTATGAGTAAATAAAGTTACAGGATCGTTTCATAGATTCGATTCAGGTCTCACTCAAATAATATGAAAAGCAAAATATAATATTTTGAAGCAAAAGAATTTTCTTCAGCTTAGGAAATCACTATAAGTAATATTAACACAGCCATGTTAGTCTAAGGCGATATTACTAATATGAGACAATAGCATCACCGTACTAAGCACCGTTAAGCAATGTAAGCTTAATTCAAAGAAAATGAAAGAACTCGTAAGTATTAATATAAAACAATAGTATTACTTTCATCATAACCCAATTACTTAAAGAGTTGCTTTAGTCCACAAGTTAGTCAACTAAAATAGTTAAGTACATAATAATAGCGTTAACGTTAATTCCCAATCAAATAGTTAAGTACACAATAATAGTAGCGTTAACGTTAATTCGCAATCAAATAGTTAAACACATAATAGTAGCGTTCACGTTAATTCCCAATCAAATAGTTAAATACACAATAATAGTAGCGTTAACATTAATTCCCAATCACATATCTCACTAACCAACATAACGTAAGTGTTTACACCGAACACACTTAACACACATTTATATAATCTGACTGACAGTCACAATCCCATTATAATACTTCACCCCGTCTTCCTCCAGCTGCAAGTTCACCTTCCCCAACTCCAAATGAGACTGATCTGAATGCCCACAACTCGGGTCTTATATACCAAACAATGATGGTGTAGGAACGAATCAGGAGGCGAGTGATGGTGCGCGCCCCTATCATAGCTCCTCGAGTTGCATAGCAGGTGCCGGGTCCAATCACAGCTCCCGGCGTCGATCATACGTCATAGCATCGTGGCATCGAGGTAGTTTGTAGGGTCCCCTATGACGCACGCAGGTGTGAAGGCTTGTTTGCAGGTATGCGGGCGAGGTAGTTTCCCCACTCGCTTCACCGTTTGGGTAGTTCGGCTCCTTCAACTCTAATTCTAACTCATAAATTAACATACAGGGCTCCGTATGTCAGACCTCCCCCCTAGAAAAGAGTTTAAGGAGTACAGTACTGTACATAATATTAAACATAATACATAAATAGATTCACCACCAGATTGGCAACAGCAAGATTATAATGAGGATATAATAAGGATATCACCCAAAGTAGGCAACGTCTCCAGGTACCACATCAGAACATAGCCGGAACGTAGCTGGAGCGTTATTCGAACTGCAAGGCATCTCACAGCTGAAGGCTTAAAAGCGCACTACAAAAGCATGATATTTACCTCGCTACAAGGGAGAGCTAATTGCCAAAATCCTCTCATTAAGTTAAACTTACTGCTGTTTGAGGCCAACCTGGTAAATGCAATCTTTGATCCGTGGCAGTGGGTAGGTATCGTTCTTTGTGACAGCATTAACTTGCCTATAGTCCCTACAAAACCTATGGCTCCTGTCTGGCTTTGGCACAAGTATGACCGGACTACTCCACTGGCTTAAGGCCCTTGTGATCAGCTGGTTTGAAAAAATTAAGTCAAGCTCGACCTGCAGTATACTCCTGCGTTGTGGTGAGACACGGTAGGGGGATAGTTTAATGGGAGTTGCATCCCCTACGTCGATGTCGTGCACGGCCAAAGAAGTGAGCCCTGGAGTATCACGGAACACACTGGGAGACTGAGATAAAACAGAGATTAGTTGGTTCGCATGATCAGAGGGAAGATGACATAGTTTAGATGGTAATTCCCTCCAAGCCACTGAATTATACTGAAAGTTGGATAGGCTACATGACAAGTCTAAGTCTGCATGGATACCTTCAGGCTCTGGAACAGTCTGTTGCGAGTCAGTAAGAGAACTGAAAACTTCGTCCGCACCAGGCTGTTCACAGGTCCTGACATTCACTGCCACAGTGGGAGAATCTGGAAGAGAGGAATCAGGGGACCTATGGTAGGGTTTCAACATATTTATATGGAATACTTGCGTGGGCTTTCTCCTGTCTGGGGTAGTTACTAGATAATCGGTGATGCTCACCCTCCGAATGATCTTATATGGGCCCCTGAACTTGGCAGATAAAGGTTGGCCAAAAAGGGGGAGCAGGACCAAAACCTCATCACCGGGCTGAAACTCCCTCTCACGGGCTTTTCTGTCATACCATTTCTTCATGGAGCTTTTAGCCACGGTCAGGTTTTGAGCGGCAAACTCACATGAGGATCTCAGCCGGGTTTTGAAATCTGAAACATACTTGAGGAGGTTTTGGTTCCCCTCCTGGCCAACTAGGCTATCCTGCAATAGTTGCAAAGGACCTCTTACCTGGTGACCGAAAACTAGCTCATTAGGGGAAAAACCCAGGGATTCAGTTGGAACCTCACGAGTAGCAAATAAAAGAAAAGGTACCCCCTTATCCCACTCAACTCCGGTCTCTGTACAATATTTACGTAACATTCCTTTTAATGTCTGATGATATCGTTCGAGAACCCCTTGACTCTCTGGGTGGTAGGTGCTAGACTTAACATGCTCGATACCCAACTCCTTCAGGGACTGCTGAAAAATGTTAGAGGTAATATTAGTTCCTTGATCACTTTGCACCTCATGGGGGAAACTCATTCTGGTGAAGAATTTGAGCAGTTCCTTGATGACAGTTGGAGCAGAGGTAGTCCTTAAGGGTATAGCCTCTGGGTAGCGAGTTGCCATGTCCATGATAGTTAATAAATAAATGTTACCTTGGAAAGTCTTAGGCAATGGGCCTACAATGTCCACTACCACCCGAGTAAAAGGATTCTCGAAAACGGGCAAGGGCACCAGAGGATGTACAGGCACCTTCTGATTGGGTTTTCCTGTCATCTGGCAAGTGTGACACACTCTACAACACTCCACTACATCTGCACGCATTCCTGGCCAGTAAAAGTGGGCTCTGATTCTGTCTAGAGTTTTTCTCACACCTAGGTGTCCTGCCAATGGTATACAATGTGCCATTTCCATGATATCTTTAAGACAAGGTTTGGGGACTACTACTTGATGGACGTCCCAAGCCCCGTCATCGATTGGTCTGTGTGGCGGTCTCCATCTTCGCCACAATACTCCTCCTTTGAGGTAGAAACATTCACCACCCTCCTTCTCACATTCCTCTTCACTCACGGACCTGGTAGCTAACTCCTTGCATTCACTATCATCTCTCTGTAGCTCTACCAGGCCACTAGGACAATTTGGAGGGGTTTCATGGTCATCGTTAGGGTCAAGATGAGCCATAAAGGTGTCAGATAAATCCACCTCAGTCACATCATCAGGCACAATTGGAGCATCAGTCACACTCTCATCCCTTTCATCAACTCTTACATTCGGTACATTTCTGTCGGAGGGAACTGCTACTTGAGACATTGAACGTGTGACAGCACACACAGGGAAAACTGTTGGCATCTCCTTTTCGAGCTCACCGGTTAGTGGCTCGTTAACAGGGGAAAGTGACAAAATGGGGTCTGGTCGGACCTTCTCACCTGCTACATCATTCCCCAAAAGGAGCGTTACCCCAGGCACAGGGATATCTTGGGACCTACACAAAGCTATGGTGGCCTCACCCTGTAGTAACTCACATTCAATTTCGCCTTTTACCAAGTATGCATAAAACTGGCCTCCAGCACCTCTCATTACAACTGGTTCGCCAGGTGGGCACTCAGTGTAAGGATTCACCATGAGGGTGCTAGTAGAACCTGTGTCTCTCAGAATTTTTACCTCATGCATACAACCATTTAATCTCACGTTGCCAGATGATATAAAGGGACGGTAACTGTCTTGCACTGATGGTGAAATTATTATTGGCTTAACCCTAGTGGGTTGCACCACACATGCTACTACACCCCTGTCTAGATGTTTTACGTTAGCTGCTAGGTACTCCTTCTGTCGAGAGTCTTGCATTAAAGGAACTTTTGGTGCTAGGTACTCCTTCTGTCGGGAGTCCTGCATTACAGGCACATATGGAGTTTGAGATACGGTGGCAACTGTCTGCCCCGATCTCTCAGTTCTCTCCTTGGCCCAGCACTGATAAGCTAGGTGGCCTCTCTTGCCACAAAAAGTACATACTTTAGGGGATACGGGAACGTTCCCTCTTTGAGCATTACTATTAGTTTGGGGCCCACCTCTGTTACCATTGCCCTGAGTCGCATTTTTAGTTGGGGGAACAATTCGGTTTTGGCTAGCTGGGGAAGACGTTATAGGCTTGTGACTGGGTCTGTCAGATTTGTGATTGGGATACTTAAAATTAGAGCTAGAATTATCGTAGGGCTTCTTTCCACGAAATTTGTTGTTGAGCACGTATGTGTCAGCCATGTCAGCAGCGTCGGCAAGACGATCTACCTTTTTCCCCTTTAAATGATAGGATACAGAAGAATCAATTTTCCATAGGAAATTTTCTAACAGGACCAACTCCTTCAGATCGTTGTAGCTTGTGACTTTCTTACTCTTGACCCAATGATTGAAAGTTTTAGTCATGGTCCTGGCAAATACCTTATGGGTTTCTTCTACTTTCTTCTGGTTTTTACGGAAAGATTGCCTGTAAGCCTCAGGCTGCAATTGATAGGTTTTTAAGATAGCTTCTTTGAGATTGTCATAATCCTGCCTAACTTCTGCTACTTCTGACAAATACGTGGCTCGAGCCTGCCCTGTCAAAACAGTTTGTAACATAAAAGGCCATTGATCTCTTGTCCACTTCATACCTCCAGCAACTTCCTCAAACAAAACAAAGAAATCCTGCACATTATCCTCAGTGAAAGGTGGAATGACACTAGTCATAGTCAATCCCAGAGGGGGAGCAATTTCGGGAGCATTTGTATTGACATTTAGTTGAGCTATACGATATTGATATTCATAATGTTCGGTCTTTATTCTGGCTTCTTCGATATTTGCTTTTATTCTGGCTTCTTCGGTATTTGCTTTTATTCTAGCTTGTTCAGTCTTTATTCTGGCTTGTTCTAGTTCGAATAATTGATCAATGGTAAAACCAGGTGTCAATTGTTCATCAAGTTGGCTAGGTTTACTAGGGATCCCACCAACTGCTCCGTCACCCTCCCCGCCTTCTACAGGGAACAGGTGGGTTTTTATGGTCTGAGCCACCTCTACTTTAGACATGTTTGAGACAGTTAATTGGAGATGTGAGGCAAGCACTTTCAGTTCGGATTTTGACAGACAGTCAATATCAGGGGCTGTGGGTTCTGATTCTATGAAAACTCGAGCATCTTCTTCATTAATTAGTTGAGGCATGATTAATATTTGATTTTTAAGTAGCGAAACGTTAATGAAACTGAGTGAAACTGTATGAAACGAATCCTGGCAAGGTCGCCACTCTCCTGTTACGTATCTTGATCCTCAAGTGGTTAACTTGATGAATCTAGATAGCACAGAGATATATATTAAGGTATCAGTCAGCTGAAGGCAAAACAAAAGTAAAATCTAATAAAATTATTTCCTGTTGTTGCTTCCTTTCCTTTTGGATTTTAGGACTTAGTATCCTTTATTGACTGATACTCTTTAATTATGAAAAATACTGAAACTAATTAAAGTCATGTAGTATTTATAAAGAATTATTCTTTAACCGAAGCTTAGTAGGCTATGGTTATGAACCGAATAAGTTATATCTAAAGAAGGACTATTAATTCTATAAAAAGTCTTGAAAGATAAATATTAAAGTAAGAATATTTCAGTCTCTTACCCTATTTGAAATTAATAGATAGTTTTCTTATATGTCCTTTTATTTATATTTAATTTAATTATTCTTGGTTCTGGTCTTACGTTAATAGAATTATATTATTATTATCATCAGGAGTAATATCAAAGTCACATAAAAAGTTAGATATATATTTAATAATTAGTTAAATGTATTTCTTAACCACGTAACATTAGTTTGATTATGAGTAAATAAAGTTACAGGATCGTTTCATAGATTCGATTCAGGTCTCACTCAAATAATATGAAAAGCAAAATATAATATTTTGAAGCAAAAGAATTTTCTTCAGCTTAGGAAATCACTAG
Organism: Lithodes maja; assembly: GCA_037953745.1. Lineage (NCBI taxonomy): Eukaryota > Metazoa > Arthropoda > Malacostraca > Decapoda > Lithodidae > Lithodes > Lithodes maja. The sequence continues at coordinate 155,250 of JBAKBP010002435.1, forward strand.
AAGTAATATTAACACAGCCATGTTAGTCTAAGGCGATATTACTAATACGAGACAATAGCATCACCGTACTAAGCACCGTTAAGCAATGTAAGCTTAATTCAAAGAAAATGAAAGAACTCGTAAGTATTAATATAAAACAATAGTATTACTTTCATCATAACCCAATTACTTAAAGAGTTGCTTTAGTCCACAAGTTAGTCAACTAAAATAGTTAAGTACATAATAATAGCGTTAACGTTAATTCCCAATCAAATAGTTAAGTACACAATAATAGTTGCGTTAACGTTAATTCGCAATCAAATAGTTAAACACATAATAGTAGCGTTCACGTTAATTCCCAATCAAATAGTTAAATACACAATAATAGTAGCGTTAACATTAATTCCCAATCACATATCTCACTAACCAACATAACGTAAGTGTTTACACCGAACACACTTAACACACATTTATATAATCTGACTGACAGTCACAATCCCATTATAATACTTCACCCCATCTTCCTCCAGCTGCAAGTTCACCTTTCCCAACTCCAAATGAGACTGATCTGAATGCCCACAACTCGGGTCTTATATACCAAACAATGATGGTGTAGGAACGAATCAGGAGGCGAGTGATGGTGCGCGCCCCTATCATAGCTCCTCGAGTTGCATAGCAGGTGCCGGGTCCAATCACAGCTCCCGGCGTCGATCATACGTCATAGCATCGTGGCATCGAGGTAGTTTGTAGGGTCCCCTATGACGCACGCAGGTGTGAAGGCTTGTTTGCAGGTATGCGGGCGAGGTAGTTTCCCCACTCGCTTCACCGTTTGGGTAGTTCGGCTCCTTCAACTCTAATTCTAACTCATAAATTAACATACAGGGCTCCGTATGTCAGAACATATACATACATACACACACATGCATGTACATATACCTACATACATACCTATACACACATTAATTCATACAATAACACACACATTTCACAATATACAGTATATACATACACATTTATTATTATAATAACAATAATGATATAATGAGGCTATCAATTACATAATAATCATAACACTAAATCCTAAACTTTGTTTTATGTATATTTACCTTACGATGTATTGTATTTTTTTGCATTTGGCTATTATTTGAGTAATCATATAGCAAGGGAGGGAAGGTGAGGTGGAAGGGAGGAGGAGTGAGTGAGGGGGGTGGGGAAGTTTGTCCGAAGCTTCCAAATTTTAGATTTTATTCATAACTTGTGCGGCAAACTACACTTATAAAAATAATACGAATATACAAAAATATTTGTTTTCTATACTACTTTCAAATTCTCTAACTCTGTATCCTGTAACCACACACACACACTTACATACCACCCCACACATACTTACATACCCATCATGCCATACACACATACTTACATACCATCATTACACACACACACACACACACACACACACACACACACACACACACACACACACACACACACACACACACGGTGGCCGAGCGCGCTTAGTACTCTGTATTGGGAGCGCTAGCTCTGGTGTCGGGGGTTCAATCCCACGCGCCGGCAGGGGAAGTTCTCTCAAAAACTTTCCCTGGCCGTGAAGGCAAGATCTGGGCGGATCGTCTCGGGGGACCCACAAAGTCTCCTGCCCACGTCCTACTCCCTTGGGAGTATGTAGGCGCTCTCGTTAGCTGCCAGGATCAGTCTGTTGATCCATTAGGATAAGATCTAGGTTAAGTCTGTATTTTCAGCCCCATTGGCTGCCGGCTTGAAATAAACAGATTATTATTATTATTATTACACACACACACCCATGACGCCGAGTTCTGGTTCAGGGAGTCAATACCGAGGAATATAGTTCAAGGGCGGTTCGTTTATAAAACATATTCTCTCCCTGTTATGAGAGCTGAAGGCACAGACAGCTTAGTGCAGTAGGAGATATTGAAATAAGAAAAAAAAACACATTGTACAGTCCTTGTTTTTAACCCCTTTGTGAACTTAGATACGTTCACTAATGCGCCATAATGTGTACCTTCTGGTTGGAAATGATAACAAAGTTAGGAGTATTTAATACTTTCTTTTTTCATAGATAGACATACATAAAATAAAGGAACACTGATACGCACACTTCTGCCCACTCGCCTAAGTGTGCGCACACACTAACAAGAACATGCACACATACTCAACTTATACATGCACTCGCACTCACAAATACATACTGTGACGCACCCAGTGCGTGGCAACGTAACCTGATTGTACTCCTTGGTACTCCACTGTACCACCACGGTACCACGCTGTACCATGCTGGCTGCTTATATTGAGTGTGACAACGTATAACTGTGTTCTTTGTATCTCTGCAAAGGTCTCGTCATTTGCTAACCAGTGGTGGGTTTTGTTTTAAGCCATGTCGAGACCTTCCATTTAATATGTAGTATCAATAGAGAAGTTGATAGATGAGATGATAGGAATTCAGAGAGAGAGTGAGTTAGACTTCAGAGCGAGAGGGTAGCAATGGTTGCCAGACGTATGGACCGGTTGGCAGCCCTGCGCTTATAGCTAGGTGCGACAGGGTTGGTAGTACATTGCCGCCTGCATATGTTGCCGGGCTGCCCATGTTGTCGTACTGCACATTGCATGGAGGCTCGCTGTGTGTTCCATGATCGGGTTGCCTAGAACCTTTGAGATTCTAACATCCCTTGCCCTCTCTCCCAATTTCTCACGGTTGCACTCTTTCTCTCTGACGACATTACTCTCATTTCATTCTTCTCTCTATTTAAATGCATACCCTTCCCTTGAGGTCCTAAAGGAGTTTCAGCACTCACCTCTCGTATTACTCTTAGGACAAGCATATATTTACATGTATTAGATTTAAGGGGTTAATGTGAACAGCGATCTTCTTGATGAGGATAGTTGGTGAACGTTCTACATGTTCACGAGTTATATGCCCAGCTCATCATCCAATTTGTGACTAGACTAGTGCCATGTGTAAGAGCCCGACCATGCCCAGGAGTTGTCTGTAGAGGGGCGAGGACTTAGCCTTGATTTGCCTACCGAGCCAGGAGCGAGTGTAGTACCAGAGACTACAGCTCGCTCGTAGTGCCGGTATAGTAGAGTAACGTAATTTATCTGTCCTTGTGTTCTCTGCAGTTTTTTCCTGGGTTCTCGCTTTCGGTGCTGGGACTCGTTGTTCCTGTGACTTGGCCTGCTAGCTAGAACACATGGGGATGATGAGTGGGTTATATCTTTATTTTACTATGCATTGCAGCTCTCTTTAAGTTTATGTATATAACACTTTACAATACACATTACTCACACACAAGACAACACTATTAATACTTTCATGTATCAATTAACTGCACTGTCGTTTTGCTGCTGTGTCCGGAGTTCTGTTGCGTAGGGCGCATACGGACTCAGAGGGGAGACAGAGTGAGAGAAGCGAAGTAGCCTATGCGGTAGTAGGCTACCGGCGCAGTACTGTGCCTGCAACCTTTTAGTTATTCCAAGTATAGATTCATTATTACAATAAGTGACTACTATTTATGTTCCTTCCATGTGTATTATTAGGTATCTACTGGATCATGAACATCTTGTATGCTACATGCTAGTGCATGTTAGTAGGGGACAGTTATTCTAGTGCACGCGCTTTCAAGTAGGCGTGTACCTTTGTCATTTAGCATTTCACTGTCATACCTTTAGCCTGCTTCTATTCTACATTATTAGAGGCTTAATATTAACGTAGTTTGAGTATTGCATTTCTTTAGTAATAACGTAACCTATAAATGTCTGAGGGAGTTTAGCCTCATAGCCTACCCCTGTTGTACACTTTCGCCGAGTTAAGGTACCTCGTTACCATAGACGATAACTCTGTAGGGCGTTGGTGCTTTTGTTGTCTGGAGCATATAGTATTTGGGACTGGAATCGAGCGTGTCGTTGTCACATAAGCCATTTCTGTCCTACGATCAAGAATCCCGAATATGTATTGCCGATCCAGCCGTAACAAAATGGCGACCTTGCACAAGATTCAGTAGTATCCTATCACATGTTTTTTGGAGAACTATTCTATGCTACCTAGTAGAGCTGGCTAGAATTTTCTTGCATATTGGAGGAATTTTTATTGTGTCATTATTGTATTGGTGGACTTGCAGATTGTTTCGTTGGGGGTGTCTAGAGTAGAGTCATTCAAGCATCTTTAACATTTTGTGAGTCGAGACTGCAATTAGTAATAAGCACTTTTTTTTTATGAACAGCAATTGTATAACCAGCACTATGTCTAATGACTCATCATTTACGGGGGAGGATAACACGGTACAGCCTAGTAACCAGCAAGTACAACAGATGTTTGGGGAGGGGAGTGTTATAAGTGGAGAGAGGGATGCCCGGGCATTTTTGCAGACACCTTTGACCGAACAGCGCCTGCAGGCTATTGATTGTTACGGTCTTCGCTGTTTAGCCACGGTTTTGGGGCGGGACTGTCCTGACAGTTGGCCCAAGAAGAATTTGGTGGCATGTTTGTTGGGTGATGGCGATGGGGCGGTGGGTGGAGTGGGGTCTTGGGGGGTTCCCTCCAAGCCTCCATTCCACTCTACCCCTGAGCTGGGCCCTCAGCCAGCGAGTCTTAGCACGATGCAGCAGGAGGGTTCTCAAGGGCAAGCTGGCTTACCCGTAAACACGTCTCGGTGTGGATCCCCCATTTTGTGCTCTCCCCCCCCAGGCCTGTCTCCTGAGATGTTATTTCAGCTAGAACTAGCTAAGTTTAAGCTGCAGGAGACTCAGATACAACAGGCTAGTATAGAACGCATAGAGGTTGCTAGAATCCAAGCCAATCAGGATGCAACCAGGTACCAGGCTGAAATGGATGTCGAGAAGTCTAGAGTAGAGACCACGGGGCGTCATCTCGGTGGTGGGCACCGGGTTACAGACTCACTTTCGCATTTAATTAAGTTAGTACCCGCATTTGATGAGACAGCAGTGACTGAGTTTTTTGCTCGTTTCGAAAAGAAGTGTCGTGAGTATGACTGGCCGGAGGTTAAATGGGCAGCATTAGTTTCATCACGTCTAGTGGGTAAGGGGTTGAAAGCCTACGATGCACTGTCACTGGACGAGAGTGTAGTGTATGGACTGGTGAAGGAGGCTGTGCTCCGGGCCTACGAACTGCAACCCGAAACTTATAGATTGAAGTTCCGTGGCGTGAATAAGAAGAGCGACGTCAGTTTTATGGAGCACGCACGGGACTTAACAGATGCAGGTAATAACTGGTTTCGGTCCGAGCACGCAGAGTCGGCTGAGGAAATTAAGCAACTTTTCTATCTGGAACAGTTTTACAAATGCACTGGAACCGATCTAACGCTGAACATTAAGGAAAAATGTCCCAAGACAGTAGAGGAGGCTGCCAAGATGGCAGACCTCAGATTATCATTGATTCGTGGTTGCGGTGCCGCTCAGAGGGCTGAGTCAGGGCAGAAGGGGCGCTATACCCCACCCACCAGAGTTTTTGATAATAACAAATCCTATGACACACATAACCACACTAAATGCATTGCACCTAATAACACCTACAAACACAAGCCTCTCCCGTTTACTAAAGGTCAGGCCCCTTCTTCGCCCGCACAAGGGAAGAAGCCCATTGGGGATGTGAAATGTTACAAATGTCAGAAGCTAGGCCATTATTCACGTGAGTGCCCTAGTAACACTCCCGCTAAGCCGGTGTCATTGGTTCACAGTATCGGTGTGTCTCTGAAGGCTGCAGCAACTGCCCGGGGTAGGTTGTCAGCAGCTGAGGCACACGCGGTAAAGAAGCGTACGGAAGGCTCGACACCTGTCCGGGACACTTTCTGTAGCCATCGGGGACACGGGTTTGTGAGCTGGGGGAGTGAACTACGGAGGGTTGACTTGCTGAGGGATACGGGGGCTTCGCAAACTTTGTTGAGGAACTTCACAGGGAAACCGATAAATGCGGCCAGAGTTGTTGTGGTGCAGGGTATAAATGCTACGAGGTCATACCCACTTGTGAGGTTGGAGTTGAGTGGGAGAGGTGTGCAGGGAGCTGGATGTAGGGATCGTTGAGTGTTTGCCAGTTGAGGGCGTCGACCTTCTTCTCGGCAACGACTTTGCGGTGCCCACTTCCGGGACTCCACCCTTAGTCGTTGCCGAGAGGGCGGCCGACGTGGATGGTGAGAATCGGGAATGGGTTGGGAGGTGCCAACAGGATGAGATGGCCTGTGTGGTAACCCGATCTCGCTCTGCGGCTCCTGCACAGCCTAGCACTCAACCTCGGGGACAGTGGAGGAAGGATCAGGAGAAGGTTGCTAAGGGCAGGAAAAGGGACATTGATTCTGCTGCACTTCTCGGTGATTCGGTACTTGGACCTATAATAAACACGGGAGTTGACTCTGGCCCAGATATGGGGTGTAACAAGGCAGAGTTGGGTAAGACTTCGCGTGAGGCAAGAGCTGTAGCGAGAGCCACTAAGGCAGTAGAGCCTACTAGCCGGGGTAATGTCTTATTACAAAACCATCTTGATGCATTGACGCCCAGGGACATTAGTGAGCAGCAGCTGCAAGACGCTAGCCTAGCTCGTTATAGCAATGGTGCCATAGAGTTGGAGGAAGATGGGGATGCGAAGCCGGGAGATTTCTTTAGGCTCAACAGGATATTGTACCGCAGATTTCTAGACCCAAAATCGAAGTGGGAGGGCGGTGCGAGGGTAGTAGACCAGGTGGTTGTTCCAAATAAGTATAGAGAGTCCTTATTGTGTCTGGCGCATGATGTGCCGGTGGCGGGTCATTTGGGGGTAACAAAAACATTGGCGGCATTGGGCAGGTTTTTCTGGTGGCCTGGGGTCAAGGCTGATGTCTGTGCATGGGTGGCTGGGTGTGCGACCTGCCAGACAACGGGGAAGCCTAACCAGACAATCCCGAAGGCACCTTTGTTTCCCATACCTGTCACCGGGCCTCCGTTCAGCAAAGTTGTAGTAGATTTGGTTGGCCCTTTCCCACCTACTAGTAGTGGCAATAAATTCCTGTTGACAATCATGGATGTGGCTACGAGATACCCGGACGCATACCCCATGAGAAACGGCTCGGCAAAGGCAGTTGTTAAAAACTTATTATTGTTCTGTTCCCGTTATGGATTTCCACGTGAGGTGCAGTCAGACCAGGGGAGCAATTTTACATCCAAATTGTTCAAGCAAACCCTTCAGTTGCACGGTATATGTTCTGTAGTGTCGTCAGCCTACCATCCCGAGAGTCAGGGAGTCTTGGAGCGGTGGCACTCGACCCTGAAGAGTATGCTACGCTGTTACTGTGCAGAACATGACACTGATTGGGATTTGGGTCTGCCGTATGTTCTGTTCGCTGCACGTGAAGTCCCAGGAGAGAGCCTGGGGTTCAGTCCAAATCAACTAGTCTTTGGCCATAATGTGAGAGGACCTTTAAGTATGGTGAGAGAGATCTGGGAGGGCGAAGAGAAGCCGGGGTCTGTACTTAAATGTGTCCTTGAGAGCCGGGAGAGACTTATAGGTTGCATGGCAGCGGCAGGTAATAACTTGGTTAATGCACAGGCGGTCGTGGGGCACCAGTGTGACGCCAAGGTGAAGCTTCGGGAGTTTTCGGTGGGTCAGGAGGTAATGTTGCTTTTACCTTTGCCTGGACACCCCCTTTCTGCCAAGTTTATTGGGCCGTATGTGGTGGCTAAGAAACTGTCCGACCTTGATTATCTCGTTGCAACACCTGACCGTAGAAAAAAACATCAGTTATGTCATGTTAACCTCATGAAAGAGTATGTGAGACACCCCTCAGAGCCTCTCACTGTCCCTGTGCTGGCCTGCAGCGGCCAGGGTGGAGAAGGAGGTGGGGACAGTCATGCTGCTGAGGAGGATAGCTGGGACTGTGTCATTTCCGCGGAACAGTGGGCGGGGAATACTGAACAAGAGGCTAGGCAAGCTGTAAGTCACCTGCCTGAGCACCAGGGTGCTGCTGTCCTAGGCCTGTTCAGGTCATACCCCTCTGTTTTCGCCGAACACCCAGGTCTCACTACTCAGGTAACGCACGACGTGGACGTCGGTGATAATGTGCCCTTCAAGTCAGTGCCCTACCGTGTGCCCCCGGTAAAGTTGCCAGCTTTACGGGAGGAGTTAAAGTACATGGTTGAGAGAGGGATGATCACTGAAGGTTATGTGAAGTGGACATCACCCGTCACGTTGCAGCCAAAACCTGACGGCAAGGTGCGGTTCTGCATAGATTTTCGTAGGCTAAATGGCTTGACCACTACCAACCCTTACCCTTTGCCTCGAGTTGACGACAGCGTGGACAAGATAGGGAATGCAAAGTACCTTACTAAAATTGATCTTGTAAAAGGCTACTGGCAAGTACCCCTGTCGGACCGAGCTAAGCATGTTTGTGGTTTTGTGGTAGATGGCAAGACCTACCAATGTAACGTAATGCCTTATGGGCTTAAGAACGCACCTGCCACGTTTCAGAACCTGATGAACGATATTTGTGACGAAATCCCTAACTGCACGGTCTACCTTGATGACGTGATAGTGTATGATGACAATTTTGAAAATCACCTAAGGCACTTAGAGACCCTGTTTGGGAAGTTGCACGATGCTGGGCTGGTGGTGAACCTGAGGAAGTGCGAGTTTGTAAAGGCTACTGTGCAGTATCTTGGCTTCGTGGTCGGGTTAGGCCGGGTGTGCCCCCCCCTGAGCAAGATACAGGCTATCAATATGTTTCCCAGGCCCACCACTAAGCGCCAGGTCATGCGGTTCCTAGGTATGATAGGCTATTATAGGCGCTTCATCCGGGGATACTCTACTGTCTTAGCACCGTTAACTGATCTACTGTCGAAGTCAGTGAAGTTCTGTTGGGCTGCGGAGTGTCAGAGGGCTTTCGACCTAGTCAAGCACCTGCTGTGTACACATCCGATTTTGAGAGCCCCAGACTTCTCCAGGAGTTTTCAGCTGGCGACTGATGCCAGCGGTGTGGGTGCCGGGGCAGTGTTACTGCAGACTGATTCCGAGGGCTTGGAACACCCAGTGAGCTTCTTTTCTCGCAAGTTTAATTCGGCACAAAGGAATTACTCGACTATAGAGAAGGAGCTTCTTGCTATCGTTTTGTCGCTCAAACATTTCGAAGTTTATGTTCCAGCCTACGGCCCGGTAGTGACGATTTATACGGACCATCATCCCTTGAAATTCCTAAATCAGTTTCACAATCGGAATATGCGGTTGACCAGGTGGTCCCTAATGCTCCAAGAGTATAATCTCAACATTCAGCATATTGCCGGGAGTGAGAACGTGATAGCAGATTGTCTATCAAGGGTTGATGATCCAGGATAGTCGTGCACGGTGTGTGGGTTGAGCAGGAGTAAAATTAGGCTATCATAACGCCGTCCAAAAAGATTATAAAACAATAAAATAAACGAGAATTTTTTTTTTAGTTTTGTAAGTCTTTATTGTTGTAGCATGATGCATGCGATATTGTGTTTTATGTATAATTCACACTTCAGTTGTTGTGCACCTTTTGCAATTAGTGGCAGCTAAGGGTAGCAGGTCGGTTGGTTGCCTGTCAGATTTTGATAATGCTTCTAAGGTCGATTATCTAAAGTCTTGGGGGGGCTGTGACGCACCCAGTGCGTGGCAACGTAACCTGATTGTACTCCTTGGTACTCCACTGTACCACCACGGTACCACGCTGTACCATGCTGGCTGCTTATATTGAGTGTGACAACGTATAACTGTGTTCTTTGTATCTCTGCAAAGGTCTCGTCATTTGCTAACCAGTGGTGGGTTTTGTTTTAAGCCATGTCGAGACCTTCCATTTAATATGTAGTATCAATAGAGAAGTTGATAGATGAGATGATAGGAATTCAGAGAGAGAGTGAGTTAGACTTCAGAGCGAGAGGGTAGCAATGGTTGCCAGACGTATGGACCGGTTGGCAGCCCTGCGCTTATAGCTAGGTGCGACAGGGTTGGTAGTACATTGCCGCCTGCATATGCTGCCTGGCTGCCCATGTTGTCGTACTGCACATTGCATGGAGGCTCGCTGTGTGTTCCATGATCGGGTTGCCTAGAACCTTTGAGATTCTAACATCCCTTGCCCTCTCTCCCAATTTCTCACGGTTGCACTCTTTCTCTCTGACGACATTACTCTCATTTCATTCTTCTCTCTATTTAAATGCATACCCTTCCCTTGAGGTCCTAAAGGAGTTTCAGCACTCACCTCTCGTATTACTCTTAGGACAAGCATATATTTACATGTATTAGATTTAAGGGGTTAATGTGAACAGCGATCTTCTTGATGAGGATAGTTGGTGAACGTTCTACATGTTCACGAGTTATATGCCCAGCTCATCATCCAATTTGTGACTAGACTAGTGCCATGTGTAAGAGCCCGACCATGCCCAGGAGTTGTCTGTAGAGGGGCGAGGACTTAGCCTTGATTTGCCTACCGAGCCAGGAGCGAGTGTAGTACCAGAGACTACAGCTCGCTCGTAGTGCCGGTATAGTAGAGTAACGTAATTTATCTGTCCTTGTGTTCTCTGCAGTTTTTTCCTGGGTTCTCGCTTTCGGTGCTGGGACTCGTTGTTCCTGTGACTTGGCCTGCTAGCTAGAACACATGGGGATGATGAGTGGGTTATATCTTTATTTTACTATGCATTGCAGCTCTCTTTAAGTTTATGTATATAACACTTTACAATACACATTACTCACACACAAGACAACACTATTAATACTTTCATGTATCAATTAACTGCACTGTCGTTTTGCTACTGTGTCCGGAGTTCTGTTGCGTAGGGCGCATACGGACTCAGAGGGGAGACAGAGTGAGAGAAGCGAAGTAGCCTATGCGGTAGTAGGCTACCGGCGCAGTACTGTTGCCTGCAACCTTTTAGTTATTCCAAGTATAGATTCATTATTACAATAAGTGACTACTATTTATGTTCCTTCCATGTGTATTATTAGGTATCTACTGGATCATGAACATCTTGTATGCTACATGCTAGTGCATGTTAGTAGGGGACAGTTATTCTAGTGCACGCGCTTTCAAGTAGGCGTGTACCTTTGTCATTTAGCATTTCACTGTCATACCTTTAGCCTGCTTCTATTCTACATTATTAGAGGCTTAATATTAACGTAGTTTCTTGAGTATTGCATTTCTTTAGTAATAACGTAACCTATAAATGTCTGAGGGAGTTTAGCCTCATAGCCTACCCCTGTTGTACACTTTCGCCGAGTTAAGGTACCTCGTTACCATAGACGATAACTCTGTAGGGCGTTGGTGCTTTTGTTGTCTGGAGCATATAGTATTTGGGACTGGAATCGAGCGTGTCGTTGTCACATAAGCCATTTCTGTCCTACGATCAAGAATCCCGAATATGTATTGCCGATCCAGCCGTAACAATACATACAGCCAAACCTGCACACATACTCAACTCATACATGCACTCGCACTCACAAATACATACATACAGCCAAACATGCACCTTACAGTTCCAAAATTATTAGTTGATATAGTACTGTAAGTATATCGCCTTGAATCCTCAACTGTCTTCATTTTTTCCGATTAATGTAAGTTTCTCCAACAAATAGAGACTTATTAAAGCAATCACAACTTGCTCACAGTAAACGGGGTATCACACGAGCGCTTTTGTTAAGTCAACTTTCGATGGTCAAAATTTTCCCGGGTATGTTTCCGAGATCTTTTGCACTGGTATCGGAATCTTAGACTGAAGCTATATTTAATTTAAGTGACAAATAATTAGAAAGTTTACCCTATAAACTGCCAGACGAGTGTTGAAGATAGATGTTGAGGCAAATGCTTTTGTGTGATATCGGTATAGTATGTTATATATGTATATTTATTAGTGGCCCCTCCATCATTGACGATTATGCCTATTACATAAGGCTAACTCTTCAAACGCCAATAAGCGCAGTTTGAAACTACCGCCGCAGAGCTCAGAGGAACCTTCATCATAAGCACACGCTAAATCACTCATGGTTCGTCTTTATGATTGGGTTCTCACTACGAAATAAAAACTTCGCAACAAATACAAAATAAAAATTAAATAAGAATAACTATTCATAAGCTTTCCATATTCCGTGGATGTACTTCTGTGGATTCTTGGACCAGACGCTGACTAGCGCATTATTCCACCTTCCTTGCTCTGCGCTCAACCCACCCGGACGTGTCCCCCTCAGTGCTCCGCTTTGATTCCGCATTCTTGCGTCCCTAGTGAGTTTTTTCTAATTTGTTTACTCTGGGATGTCTTGAGTAAAGTTAGGATTAGCTTAGCAGGGGTGTCATGGGTGGTTTTCTCGCAGAACAAGTGTATTTTGGGTAGTTTTGTTGGGGCGTCTATTTCGGATGGACCCTCGTGGCCGAGTTGAGGACGCTCTGAAACTTTTTTCGTGTTTAGCCATCTTTAGTCCTAGCTGGTTAGGAGGCTGTAACTACGCGATGTCGGGCTTCTAGCTATCTTTCTGATGGAGAAGCCTATGTTATTTGTACTGGCGTTCCTGGTGTATTTTTCTTCACTTAGTGGAGTTCTTTCTGGGTCCCGAGTCAGTGTTACCCGTACCCGGGTATTTTCTACGATATTGATGTGGCGGCGGTTCCAGTTTTGGTGGGATGGAGTGCTTTTCGATGGGGTTTTGACGTCATTAAGGGTTTTTTCCGTTTTCACCAGGCCTAGCCAGCCACTCATAGTTTTTTCACATATGCAAGTGTTTTCATTGTTTATTATAATAAAAATGTATTCATGTGCCATGTGTGTCCTGGATTAGTTGTGATTGGCTGATCCAGGAGCTTCGGACTGTGGGTCTGATTATGTTTATCAGACTGCGTTCTGTTTGGTGTGGGTTGCCTTTCCGGCGTTTTTTCTCGATTGCTCCGAGAAAGCCGTTTTGTTTACCGAGTTTTAGTCAGGATGGCTAAAATAGGTAAGTTACCCCGGCGAATTTGGTAGCTTGAGGGCTCATCAGAAACTGCGTTTTCTATGGTCGAGCCTGTGATCAGGCTTCCTGTGTTATTCCCGGCGAGGTGGGCTCCACACATTTATCTAGGTGATCATGCTGACACCTGTTGGATATGGTTTTCTCGGCTTTTCAAAGCCATTGAAACAATGCTGTTTGTTTGGTCTTTCCCTCCCGGCGACCTTTTTACAAAGAGGTCTGGGGCAGGTACAATTGGTTTGACATTGCATATAAAACCCGGCGGTGGTTATATTAACGGATTTGCAATTCGCGATAATTTGCCAAACAATTGATTGATACAATAGGGTATCACGGCCTTCAAGACGGCGATCTATGAGGGCTTCTGGGAGAAGCCGGATTAGAGATTAAGATAGGCTTAGACTTTTTATGGGATAAAAAGATGCCTGAATCTTACTAGTGTTTCAAGTGTAAAGGGATACTTGAAAGACTTCATCTTTAATAAAGATATGCTTAATCTTTATGGGGATTCAGAAGATATGCTTAAATCTTTTGGACAGGTAAAGATATGCTGAAATCTTTAATATGAAACTAAAGGAAAACGAAAAGTAGTGGTAGAGTGCTAAGGTTCGTTGACTGGCAGTTTTGTGGCACATGTTTTGTACCATTTTGGGGTAACCTTATGAGCATTCATTCCTGGAAATTTCTCTTTCGAGGGCGGAGTACCGGCGTTGTGCCAGGTGACCAGGTAGTTTCCGGGGGCTGGGTAGTTTTCCCCCAGTCTCTGTCATGTCGGCACTTGAACCTCTCATTGCTTTATGTTCAACGCCGTTGTGGTAAACTATCAATGGAAGTTAAATATTACTAAGCTATAATGAATCAAATAAAATCAATCTAAATGAAAACTACTCTATATCTAAATTGAATTCAATCTGAAACAAGCTAATTTATATCCAAAGGTCTCTCATAATAAATGTATATATAGGGTAAGGTTATAAGGGTTAATATTAGCCAGGAATTAACTCACCAATAGTTCCACGTGGCAATGAGGCAAGGGAGAAAGTTTTACCCAATATGGTGGTGGACAATGGGGAACGAGACTTCGGTCCCAAGACTCGAGTCAAGTTAAAGAAAGAATAAATGATTACATGGGAATGGACATGATTATTATAATGTATGCTTATCTATCAGTCAGTCATGATGTCGATGAGAGCGTCGTGATGGTGTAGCGGTGTGTATTGCTGTATGTGTATTGTGATTAGAGGCACAAAAGCACGATCAACTGAGGGCGGAAAAATTAGATGTTGACTGGTTGGTGTTCGTGAAGGCTCTGGCGTACCTCAAAAGCACACCTTGCTGCCTTGGCAAACCGCCAGGAGCCCAAATTATCGTACCGCATTTAGGTTGCTCTATACGATAAATTATATTAATATATACGATAAATTCATATATACTACACAAGACCATGGCAATATTGCTTAATAGCATATTAGGCCTTTTATAACTTAACTTATTTACAATCTTATAATATACGATCTACTCATCCTACGTCGTGCTGTAGGAGAGATCGTGACGTCACAGAGACATATGAGATCACAAAAGAGTCATATTCTATCGTATTTATACGATACACTCCCCCCACAAAAAGACCTGAACCCCACCTTAAACCTAAAGTTGCCCAGAGGCTATCTTCTGACGCCACAAGTCGACAGCGCCAGCAGCAGCACGTCTGGGACACGTCCCGGTCCGAGAATGATCACCATCAGTAAGAGGGGAGTCGTTCCTTTAAGAATCCTCGGACCCAGCAATAACAGGTGGAGCCTCAGATTGCAATGCGGAATAGAGCTCCAAAGCGTACAAACGTGCGATAGGACGAACAGTAGTTCCAGTGGCTGTCTTCAATAGCGCCACCCGCTCTACAGAGTCTGCCCCCTTGTATACCTACAATACGCAGCCTAATTTCCAGTATAAACGAGGACTATCTTCTTTAATTACAACAACTTCACCAACTGTAGGTGCCGTTGGTCTACCAGAGGGAGTAACACTCCTTTCCCTCAATGCTAGCAGATATTCACTAATCCACAGTTTCCTAAAATCCTCGATTATCCTGGATATATACTGGTATCTCTTAGACACCGCTACCTCAGAGTACAACGAGGGATCCTCTAACTCTACTATGGACTGAAAATCAGATGGAAACGCAGTCAATGGTTTTCCATATAGCAAGTGAGCTGGCGTTAATGGTAGTGGTTCTTGCAGGTCGGTGTACACATATGTAAGCGGGCGATCATTCACGACTGCCTCTATCTCTGTGAGGACTGTCGTCAACTCACTCTTCTTTAATAGAGCACGTCCTACAACCGCTCTGAGTCCTGACTTTACTATGCCGACACATCGTTCCCACATTCCACCAAACCAAGGTGCCTCAACTGGAATGAACCTCCATTCGCACTTCTTCTCTCCCAAAAAAGTGATGACAGTAGGATCACTACTCATATCCTTTAGATATTTTGATGCTTGGACATAAGTGGGAGCATTGTCGCTAAGAATGAGTTGAGGGAATGAACGACGGGCACAAAACCGTCTGAACGCCAGCATAAATTCTTCGCTAGACATATTATCACATAGTTCTAGGTGTACCGCTCGAGACGTCGCACAGGTAAACAATAATATATAAACCTTCTCATGCTCCCTCGTCTTCAATGCCCCTGTGTAATCTAATCCTACCGCTTGGAAAGGTTCTACGTGCTTTACACGGCATTCAGGTAGAGGTGGAGCTGGTCCAGTTGCATATGGTTTACCCTTTAGTCTCTGGCATATTACACACTTTCTCACTACGCGTCGAGCTACTTGTCGAACTCTGGGTATCCACCATGCGAGACGTAAATTTGATATAATATGACATACCCCGTAGTGTTTTACTTCCCTATGTGCACGTATGATCAATAGATCAGTAACGTGATGTCTTGTTGGCATAAGTATAGGTCGGTTTGTGCCGTCTGGTACACCCGACCACTTCAGGCGACCCTCACACCTGATGAGGCCATTGTCTAGGTGCAACCGTAGTTGACGCACTATATTAGGCATTAATGTCTTATTCGAGCTTTTCAAGGATTCTAATTCATTGGAAAAGGTTTCTACTTGAACCCATTTGATCAAAGTTACTTCAGCTGCTTTAAATTCACGAGCATCAATGTTGTTGGAATAAAGATATTTCAAACTGCCTGCTTGCTAAAAAATTTGCTAATGATAGATTAAAATCCTCACAAAATGACGAAGAACGGGTGAAATTTGTAGAGCTACGACGCAAAGCCAAAAAGTTAATTAAGCAAAGTAAAAAGACCTTAGAGTTACATATTGCGAATCAAAGTAAAACAAACCCGAAAGAATTTTATAGTTATATCAGAAAGAAAAAGGTAGTTACTTCAACTGTTGGACCGTTAGTCGATGAAAAAGGAGAATACACCAAAGACGAAGTACAAATGAGTAATGCCCTCAATACCTTCTTTGCATCAGTTTTTACAACAGAAGACCTCAGTGATATCCCTACACCATCGCCGATTCAGATTGATAATTCAGATGTTCTAAGCAATATCACCGTTACAGAGAGAGAAGTATTGAATTGTTTAGATAAACTCAAAGTAAATAAAACGCCAGGACCTGATACAATCTCGCCTAGAGTTCTAAAGGAAGCTAAGAATGAGCTCTCCAAACCACTGACATTACTATTCAATAAATCCTTGCAGTCTGGAACTATGCCTGATCAGTGGAAGCTAGCCAACGTAACACCGATATTCAAAAAAGGCAGCAAATCCCTACCCAGTAACTATCGTCCAATTAGCGTAACCTCAGTTGTATGTAAAATGCTAGAAACGGTCATACGAGACAGACTCTTAAATCACTTAGAGGAAAATAACATACTTAAAGATACTCAACACGGCTTTCGTAAAAAACGTTCCTGTTTAACAAACCTCTTGGACTTCTTCCATGATATCCTCAACCTCTACGATGAGAGTAAAGCTGTAGATATTATATACCTTGATTTTCAAAAGGCCTTTGACAAAGTTCCCCACAAACGTTTACTGCTAAAACTAAAAGCGCATGGAATACAAGACGGTGTGTTGAAATGGATAGAAAATTGGCTCAACAACAGAAAGCAAAGAGTAGTCATAAACTGTGTTACGACCGGGCACTCTGGTACACTAGGGCTCTTACACAGGACTCGAGTATGGCTCGCTGCCACAACGGAAACACACGATCCCAACCCCAGAGTACTGCCAGCCGAACAAAAAACGCCACTACCCTCCAGAGTTCTATCTGCTATAACGGGGTATACAAGAACTCGGTACTAGCGTTTCACACAACAGACTAATAACAAGACGGGAGTTATCTAGTCTGGTCAACAATCAAACAAAGAAGAAAGTACTACAACACTAAAGAATAGTGTTGGCCGAAGCCGAAGTAATCCACCCTTGAACTAAGAACTTAAGAAGTCCTCCACCCTCTACTTCGGATCGGCACTATTACGTTACGTTAAACAATAGTCCTCGAGCATCAAGCAAGGAATCTTCTGATAAGTTAGATGCTTCTCGAATACTCATAAGAAGTAAGTATCGGATTTTGAACAGCAATTTAATGAATAACTCACTGGTAATTAAAGGCTTTAAATTGACATAAGAAGAATTATAAGAATAAGCAATAGGATATGGCAAACATTAAGAAGAAGTACTCCGACAATGCACTGGCAATAGCCTACTAAGATTGTGCTCGTGGGCCACTAATCTCTGAAGTAGCTAAGCGTGCCACACATGAAATCAATAGTGCATAAACAATAATATACATAAGGAGAAGCTTCAATACTATGCTGTATCTGCTGGTCGAGCAAAGTCTAGCTGGGATATCTAAGGTTAGGAAACAATGGCTGAGCAAGCGGCTCGTAGCCTAGCGAGGTCCTTAAGACTGTGCGGCCAAATTACGTTAATTGACGGGATGCTCTCTTGAGAGATCCAGATCACTAGTATCTGGTTCTCTCCTGGCGATCCTCTCAAAGTCAAGCAAATGAGATAGCACAGTGTTGGGTGGCGGAGGCAAAAGCCCTCACTCGCAACACAGTGCTAAACTCCCACGGTACACAGTCAGAAAGACCACCTAGGCGTTCCACGTCTCCGTTGCAATTGTACTGGTTCAACCGCAACCTAGTACTCATAGGAAATCACAACTCAGAAACCCTATCCCAGTCTAGCATTGCCTAAACCAGCAGAAAACAGGAACATGAATAATCGCACACAGGGAAATGCATATACGAGTGCAACAAACATCAATCAATCCTATTCTAGTTAACCCTTCCAAAAATAGGCTACCTAAGAGGCACTTATCTCGTGAGAACTCAAGCGATAATACTTTGGCTGACTAAATCTGCACCAAAGGGGTCATTGAGGTTATAAAGGGTCGAGAAGGGAAGAAGATAGGCTGTTCAGAGAGTAGAGAAAGTTCACATCAGTCGGAAGAATATGGATAGTTGCAAGGGATATGAGAAGTCGCTCTGCCTGATGAGTTCTGAAGAATGGTGGCAAGAACCTCTCTTTTTATACTCGGCCCTCTAGCGGCATATCTCAAACTACTTAAGGACCGCCCACTGGCAATCATGACGTCATATTCTCTCAATCTGGGATCGACAAAGGATTTCCCACGCGCTGAGAAGGAGGAGGGAGGAGGAAGGAGGGAATTAGGCCTACCTGCAGCGTGGCGCACTCACTGTTCCCCCCGTTACGCACTCTCTCTCCTCTCATCATTACCAATAAGTCCCACACACAACACTTATAACTAATGATTTAAAATAGAACTCGTCGACTTAGAAGAAAACAAAATACATAATTATAATACTTATAGTACAACGGTTCACATAAACTGAGTTAGGAAACTCTACACAGACTACAGCCAAAGTTCCTGCCCTGACGATCCTAGCGAGAGTGGGGCCTGACTGAGCGTTCTGTACAGCATGCTCATACTCGACATGCGTCACAACGGTAAGGCATCTAAATGGACCAATGTAAGTAGCGGGGTACCCCAGGGATCGGTACTAGGACCAATTCTCTTTCTAATTTACATCAACGACATAGATGAGGGTCTCACCTGCACAATCTCAAAATTTGCTGACGATACAAAAATTGCAAATAGCGTACTCTCAAAAGAACAAGTTGACGATATGCAACACAATCTAGATAAATTGTCATGTTGGGCCCAAATTTGGCAAATGAGTTTCAATGCGGATAAATGTAAAGTACTACATGTCGGATACCTAAATGAGAAAGCAAACTATTCGATGAATGGCACTCGGCTTAAGAATGTAAACAGAGAAACTGATCTGGGAGTAACAATATCGAGTAACCTAAAACCGAGTCAACAATGTTCAGAAGTTGTTAAGAAGGCAAACAAAATAATTGGCTTTATAGGCAGGTCATTTGAGCATAAATCCAAAGAAGTTATCCTAACCCTTTACAATTCCTTAGTCCGCCCTCTTCTGGAATACTGCGTTCAATCCTGGTGCCCTTATTACCAAAAAGATATAAACAAGCTAGAACAAGTTCAACGTAGAGTTACCAAAATGATACCTAGCCTAAAGAACAAACCATACGAAGAGCGTCTTAGAGAATTAAATCTATTTCCTTTAACCCAGCGCAGATTAAGAGGCGACTTAATTCAAGTGTTCAAAATCATCAAAGGCATCGACAATATGAACTGTAGTAAGTACTTCACTATCGACCAATCTAATTACACACGGGGAAACGGTTGCAAAATTATTGGTAAATCTTTTAACTCACACGAATCTAAGAATTTCTTCTTCAATCGAGTTGTCAACTTGTGGAATGGGCTTCCCCGAAACGTTATAGACTGCAGCACCGTTGATTCATTTAAATTCCGCCTAGACAAATATCTCGCATCAAACCCGCGACTGACTGCGTTTGTAAATGAATAACTTTATCCTCCCCTCAGTTACTAACCCCTATGTCCCCTACTAACTTCCTAGTCCTGCCACGTTAGTGGCAGGGCAGTAGTTCCCTTTCCAATGTTCCCTTACCCACTCTAAACCACTGTTTGGACACTTGATCCTCAGTGTTTTGGAGGACAAGCAGCCTAGAAGGGTCACTAGATCTGTTGTTGCTTGATTTCCTTTGTACTCCTTTGTACTCCTTTGTTGTGACCCCTGTTGCAGAGTTGGCCCGTTACTTTAAGCTTAAGATTGGATACATATCGCAACACCCAAGCTACAACTCTTGACTAGTTTATTATAGTCACCGAATCTTGCCCACTTCATGATAGGACCCGGTGGCTCATTTGGTTGGGCTGTAACTGCCACTGTTTCCAGTGGCAGAAGTCCCTCACCAACAGCATGCCATATCGTCCATTCACTTTCATGGAGCAGCCACTTTGGACCATGCCACCACAATTCGGACTTCATTAACTGGCTAGCCGTTATACCCCTAGTTATGAGATCACTAGGGTTTTCCTTTGTATTTACATAATGATAAGCAACGTCTGGCAAAAGGGCTCTAATCTCATCTACCCTATTTCGCACATAAACTGGCAGAGACTTCTTGCTATGTATCCAGTTGAGTGCGACCTGACTATCGCACCATACATGAACGATTTCAATATTTAATTCGCTCTCGTATGCTGCGCGTACATGTTGCACCAGACGTTCTAATAGCAGCATGGCAGTCAATTCCATTTTAGGGATAGTTACCTTTTTAACCGGGGCTACCTTGGCCCGGGCTGTAACTAAATGTGCCCCAAATGAAGTAACAACATATATGGCTACCCCGTATGCCGTGGCGCTAGCATCGCAAAACCTGTGTAACGTAACGTCACCGAACGCCGCCACTTTACGAGGTATAGTTTTAGTACATAGGATGGCATATTCATTCAACAGCAATGTCCCTTGGTCATTCAGGTCCTCAGGCAAACTGTCATTCCATCCTATTTTACGTCTCCAAACTTCCTGCATTAGAATCCTAGCTCTTATGGTAACAGGTAATGCTAGACCCAAAGGATCAAAAAATTGCGCAACTTTGCTCAACAGACTTCTTTTAGTGTGCGCTCCTGTCTGCTGAGCGAAAGACCTTGTTTGAAAAGTTAGTATGTCATGTTTAGGTTGCCAGATCATCCCCAAATTTCTGGACTTTTCCTGGTTAAGAGATGCCGTACCATCCACCTGTATTAAACTCTGAAGATCTTCACTATTAGTAACCCACTCGCGGAGAAATAGATGTGCATCCGCAAACAATCTGCATGCTTGCCAGTATGCATATAAAAAATCATTTTGACTATCGCTAGTACCCTGCAAATTGTCAATGTATAATCCGCGAGATAGTTTACTTGTGTCCTCATGAGTGTCAGCTAGATGTTTTCTGATTGTGGCATTTAACAAAAACTGCGAGCAAGTGGCCCCAAAGAGTACAACCCGAAAACGGTATATTATGATGGGACTTTCAGAGTCGCTAATGTCGCCGAACCAAAGAAAGCGGGTAACATCTCGATCTTCCTCCTTTAGCTTGACCATCAAGAATGCTTTCTCGATGTCACTGGTATAGGCGTACTTCCCCAGCCTAAACCGCAATAGATGTTGGGACAGGTCCGACACCATGGACGGACCTGTCAACAGGCAGTCATTTAGACTGGGTTGTTGTCCTTGGTGGGCAGAACAGTCATACACCACCCGTATTGGTGTGGTGACGCTGTCTTTCTTTACCCCAT